>JADLZL010001080.1:0-61365 GCA_015844335.1 Chrysopogon serrulatus
AACACAAGTGTGCAAAAAATTTTGTTGCACCGATGCTCATCTTAGGTGACGGGAACAAGTGCACGGTCCTTACCTTTGTTTTCGAGTCGGAAATCTCGCCGCCTCGCTCGATGGTAACGGGCAGCTTTGGAAGCGCACGAAGTGCGCAAAAAATTTTGCACCGGATGCTCATCTTAGGTGACGGAACAAGTGCACCGGCCGCTTCCACGCTTGGAGTTGGTGGTTATCTCGCCGCACGCTCGATGCACGAAGCTTGGAAGCGCACCACAAGTGTGCAAAAAAATTTTGGTTCACCGATGCTCATTATAGGTGGTGTGGAACAAGTGTAACGGTCGTTACCACGCTTGGAGTCAAGTGGTATCTGCTTGGACGGCGATGCACGTCTTTTGGGAAGCGCACCACAGGTGTGCAAAAAATTTTGCTACACCTGGATGCTCATCTTAGGTGATGTGGAACAAGTGCACCGGCCGTTACCATGTTTGAAGTCAGTGGTAATCTCGTCGCACGCTCGATGTAACGGCTTTCGGAAGCACACGACGAAGTGTGCAAAAATTTTTTTTGCAATCGGATGCTCATCTTAGGTGACGGAACAAGTGCAACGGTCGTTTCCGCTTGAGTAACAATGGTAATCTCATCGCACGCTCGATGCAACGCCGAAGCGCACCAGATGTGCAAAAAAAAATTTTGTTGCAATCGATGGTCATCTTAGGTGACGTGGAACAAGTGCACGGTCGCTACCACGCTTGGAGTCGCGGTGGTAATCACGCCACACGCTTGGTGCACGGCTTTCCTGAAGCTCACCGTAAGTGTGCAAAGAAATTTATTGGACCGATGCTCATCTTAGGTCACACGGAACAAGTGCACGGTCGCTTCCATGTTGGAGTCAAGTGGTAACCTCGGCACACGCTCGATGCACGGCTTTTCGTGAAAGCGCGAACACAAGTGTGCAAAAATTTTTGTTGCACCGGATGCTCATCTTAGGTGACGTGGAACAAGTGCACGGTCCTTACCTTGTTTGAGTCAGCGGAAATCTCGCCGCGACGCTCGATGCACGGTTTTTGGAAGCGCACGAGAAGTGTGCAAAAAAATTTTGCACCGGATGCTCATCTCAGGTGACGTGGAACAAGTGCACGGCCGTTTCCACGCTTTGAGTTAGTGGTGGTTATCTCGCCGCACGCTCGATGCACGAAGCTGGGAAGCGCACCACAAGTGTGCAAAAAAATTTTGGTTCACCAGATGCTCATTATAGGTGGTGTGGAACAAGCGCACGGTCGTTACCACGTTTGAGTCAGTGGTAATCTGTTGCACGCGGCGATGCACGCTCTTTTTTGGGAAGCGCACTACGTGTGTGCAAAAAAATTTTGTTACACCGGATGCTCGCCTTAGGTGATGTGGAACAAGTGCACCGGCCGTTACCACGCTTGGAGTCGGGTAATCTCATCGCACGCTCGGGTGCACGGCTGGTAGCGCACCGTAAGTGTGCAAAAAAAATTTATTGGACCGGATGCTCATCTTAGGTCACACGGAACAAGTGCACGGTCGTTTCCATGTTGGAGTCAGTGGTAACCTCGGCACACGCTCGATGCACGGCTTTCGTGAAGCAAGAACACAAGTGTGCAAAAAAATTTTGTTGCACCGGATGCTCATCTTAGGTGACGTGGAACAAGTGCACGGTCCTTACCTTGTTTGAGTCGGGCGGAAATCTCGCCGCTCGCTCGATGCACGGCTTTTTCGAAGCGCACGAAGTGCGCAAAAAAATTTTTGCACCGGATGCTCATCTTAGGTGACGTGGAACAAGTGCACGGTCGCTTCCACGTTTGAGTTAGTGGTTATCTCGTCGCACGCTCGATGCACGAAGCCGGAAGCGCACCACAAGTGTGCAAAAAAATTTTGGTTCACCAGATGCTCATTATAGGTGGTGTGGAACAAGTGCACGGTCGTTACCACGCTTGGAGTCGCTGGTATCTCGTTGGACGGCGATGCACGTTTTTTGGGAAGCGCACCACGTGTGTGCAAAAAAAATTTTGCTACACCGATGCTCATCTTAGGTGATGTGGAACAAGTGCACGGTCGTTACCATGTTTGAAGTCGGGTGGTAATCTCGTCGCACGCTCGATGCACGGCTTTCGGAAGCACACGAGAAGTGTGCAAAAATTTTTTTTTGCAACCGGATGCTCATCTTAGGTGACGTGGAACAAGTGCACGGTCGTTTCCGCTTGGAGTAATCGGTAATCTCATCGCACGCTCGATGCACGGCTTTCGAAGCGCGCACCAGATGTGTGCAAAAAAATTTTGTTGCAATCGATGGTCATCTTAGGTGACGTGGAACAAGTGCACGGTCGCTACCACGCTTGGAGTCGCGGTAATCACGCCACACGCTTGGTGCACGGCTTTTCCGGAAGCTCACCGAAGTGTGCAAAGAAATTTATTGACCGGATGCTCATCTTAGGTCACACGGAACAAGTGCACGGTCGCTTCCATGTTGGAGTCGCTGGTAACCTCTAAGACACGCTCGATGCACGGTTTTCGTGAAGCGCAAAACACAAGTGTGCAAAAAATTTTGTTGCAATCGATGCTCATCTTAGGTGACGTGGAACAAGTGCACGGTCCTTACCTTGTTTGAGTCAGCGGAAATCTCGCCGCACGCTCGATGCACGGCGGGAAGCGCACGACGAAGTGTGCAAAAAAATTTTGCACCGATGCTCATCTCAGGTGACGTGGAACAAGTGCACGGTCGTTTCCACGCTTGGAGTTAGTGGTTATCTCGCCGCACGCTCGATGCACGAAGCCGGAAGCGCACCACAAGTGTGCAAAAAAATTTTGGTTCACCAGATGCTCATTATAGGTGGTGGAACAAGTGCACGGCCGTTACCACGCTTGGAGTCTGGTAATCTGCTAACGCGGCGATGCACGCTTTTGGGAAGCGCACCACGTGTGCAAAAAAAAATTTTGTTACACCGGATGCTCGCCTTTAGGTGATGTGGAACAAGTGCACGGCCGCTACCACGCTTGGAGTGGTAATCTCATCGCACGCCGGTAGCGCACCAAGTGTGCAAAAAAATTTATTGACCGGATGCTCATCTTAGGTCACGCGGAACAAGTGCACGGTCGCTTTCCATGTTGGAGTCGGGTGGTAACCTCGCACACGCTCGATGCACGGCTTTCGTGAAGCGCAGAACACAAAAAAAAAAAAATTTTGTTGCACCGATGCTCATCTTAGGTGACGTGGAACAAGTGCACGGTCCTTACCTTGTTTGAGTCGGGCGGAAATCTCGCCGCCTGCTCGATGCACGGTTGAAGCGCACGACGAAGAAGTGCAAAAAAAATTTTTGCACCGGATGCTCATCTCAGGTGACGGGAACAAGCGCACCTGGCCGTTTCCACGCTTGGAGTTAGTGGTTATCTCTGCCGCACGCTCGATGCACGAAGCCGGAAGCGCACCACAAGTGTGTAAAAAAAATTTTGGTTCACCGTGATGCTCATTATAGGTGGTGTGGAACAAGTGCACGGTCGTTACCACGTTTGGAGTCAGTGGTGGTTCGCTTGACGGCGATGCACGTTTTGGGAAGCGCACCACAGGTGTGCAAAAAAAATTTTGCTACAACCGGATGCTCATCTTAGGTGATGTGGAAAAGCGCACGGTCGTTACCATGTTTGAAGTCGTGGTAATCTCGCCGCACGCTCGATGCACTCCGGCCGGAAGCACACGAGAAGTGTGCAAAAAATTTTTTTGCACCGGATGCTCATCTTAGGTGACGGAACAAGTGCACGGTCGCTTTCCGCTTTGGAGTAATCGGTAATCTCATCGCACGCTCGATGCACGGCTTTCGGGAAGCGCACCAGATGTGTGCAAAAAAAAATTTTGTTGCACCGATGGTCATCTTAGGTGACGTGGAACAAGTGCACTGGCCGTTACCACGTTTGGAGTCAGTGGTAATCACGTCACACGCTTGGTGCACGGCTTTTCCCGGAAGCTCACCGTAGTGTGCAAAGAAATTTATTGACCGGATGCTCATCTTAGGTCACACGGAACAAGTGCACGGTCGTTTCCATGTTGGAGTCGTGGTAACCTCGGCACACGCTCGATGCACGGCTTTCGTGAAGCGCAACACAAGTGTGCAAAAAAATTTTGTTGCAACGGATGCTCATCTTAGGTGACGTGGAACAAGTGCACGGTCCTTACCTTGTTTGAGTCGGGCCGAAATCTCGCCGCACGCTCGATGCACGGCTGAAGCGCACGAGAAGTGTGCAAAAAATTTTGCACCGGATGCTCATCTCGTGACGGGGAACAAGTGCACGGTCGTTTCCACGCTTGGAGTTAGTGGTTATCTCGCCGCACGCTCGATGCACGAAGCTGGGAAGCGCACCACAAGTGTGCAAAAAAAAATTTTGGTTCACCAGATGCTCATTATAGGTGGTGTGGAACAAGTGCAACGGTCGTTACCACGTTTGAGTCGGTGGTAATCTGCACGGCGATGCACGTCTTTTGGGAAGCGCACCACGTGTGCAAAAAAATTTTGTTTGCACCGATGCTCGCCTTAGGTGATGTGGAAAAGCGCACCGGCCGCTACCACGCTTGGAGTCAAGTGGTAATCTCATCGCACGCTCGTGCACGGCCGGGTAGCGCACCGAAGTGTGCAAAAAAATTTATTGACCGGATGCTCATCTTAGGTCACACGGAACAAGTGCACGGTCGCTTCCATGTTGGAGTCAAGTGGTAACCTCGGCACACGCTCGATGCACGGCTTTCGTGAAGCGCAACACAAGTGTGCAAAAAATTTTGTTGCAATCGATGCTCATCTTAGGTGACGTGGAACAAGTGCACGGTCCTTACCTTGTTTGAGTCGGGCGGAAATCTCGCCGCGACGCTCGATGCACGGCTTTGAAGCGCACGAAGTGTGCAAAAAAAATTTTGCACCGGATGCTCATCTTAGTGACGGGAACAAGTGCACGGTCGCTTCCACGCTTTGAGTTAGTGGTTATCTCGCCGCACGCTCGATGCACGAAGCCGGAAGCGCACCACAAGTGTGCAAAAAAAAAAAATTTTGGTTCACCGATGCTCATTATAGGTGGTGTGGAACAAGCGCACGGTCGTTACCACGTTTGGAGTCAAGTGGTAATTCGTTGGACGGCGATGCACGTTTTTGGGAAGCGCACCACAGGTGTGCAAAAAAAAATTTTGCTACAACCGGATGCTCATCTTAGGTGATGTGGAACAAGCGCACGGTCGTTACCATGTTTGAAGTCAGTGGTAATCTCGCCGCACGCTCGTGCACGGCTTTCGGGTAGCGCACGCAGAAGTGTGCAAAAAATTTTGTTGCACCGATGCTCATCTTAGGTGACGCGGAACAAGTGCACGGTCGCTTCCCACGCTTGGAGTCAAGTGGTAATCTCATCGCACGCTCGATGCACGGCTTTTCGGAAGCGCACCAGAAGTGTGCAAAAAATTTGTTGCCCCGGATGGTCATCTTAGGTGACGTGGAACAAGTGCACGGTCGTTGCCACGTTTGAGTCAAGTGGTAATCTCGCCGCACGCTCGATGCATCGCTTTGTGAAGCACACGCCGGGTGTGCAAAAAATTTTGTTACACCGGATGCTCATCTTAGGTGATGTGGAACAAGTGCACGGTCGTTACCGTGTTTGAAGTCTGTGGTAATCTCGCCGCACGCTCGATGCACGATTTTTCGAAGCACACGAGAAGTGTGCAAAAAAAAATTGCACCGATGCTCATCTTAGGTCACACGGAACAATTACACGGTCGCTTCCATGTTGGAGTCAGTGGTAATCTCGTTGCACGCTCGATGCACGCTCTTTCGAAGCGCACCACGTGTGTGCAAAAATTTTGTTGCACCGGATGCTCATCTTAGGTGACGCGGAACAAGTCCACGGTCGTTACCACGTTTAGAGTCGCGAGTATCTCGTCACACGCTTCATGCATGGCTTTGAAAAAGCGCACTTTAAGTGTGCAAAAAAATTTTGTTGCACCGATGCTCATCTTAGGTCACGCGGAACAAGTGCACGGTCGTTTCCACGTTAGAGTCGCGGTAATCTTCTTTGCACGCTCGATGCACGGCTTTCGTGAAGCCACAGGTGTGCTAAAAAATTATGTTGCACCGTGATGCTCCTTCTTAGGTGACGTGGAACAAGTGCACGGGCTGTTACCACGTTTTTGAGTCAATGGAAATCTCATCGCACGCTCAATGCACGGGCTTTCCGAAGCGCACTACAGGTGTGCAAAAAATTTTGTTGCACCGGATGCCCATCTTAGGTGACGTGGAAAAGTGCACGCCATTTCCACGTTTGGAATCGTGGTAATCTAGTCGCACGCTCGATGCACGGTTTTCGTGAAGCGCACGAGAAGTGTGCAAAAAAATTTTGTTGCACCGACCCCTCATCTTAGGTGACGTGGAACAAGTGCACGGGTCGCTTCCACGCTTTGAGTCGTGGTAGTCTCGCCGCACGCTCGATGCACGACTTTCGAAGTGCAACACAAGTGTGTAAAAAATTTTGTTGCAATCGATGCTCATCTTAGATGACGTGGAACAAGTGTACCGTCGTTACCACGCTTGAGTCAGTGGTAATCTCATCGCACGCTCGATGCACGGCTTTTGAAGCGCACCATAGGTGTGCAAAAAATTTTGTTGCATCGAATGCTCATCTTAGGTGACGTGGAACAAGTGGACGGTCATTTCCACGTTTGGAGTCGGTGGTAATCTCGCCGCACGCTCGATGCACGGGGTTTCGGGAAGCGCACCACATGTGTGCAAAAACTTTTGTTGCACCGGATGCTCGCCCTAGGTGGAGTGGAACAAAGTGCACCGGTTATTACCACGCTTGAGTCGCTGGTAATCTCGCCGCTGCTCGATGCACGGCTTTTCGAAAGTAGTGCACTCCAGAAGTGTACAAATAAATTTTGTTGCAATCGATGCTCATCTTAGGTGACGGGAACAAGTGCACGGTCGCTTCCACGCTTTGGAGTCGCTGGTAATCTCGCCGCAAGTTCGATGCACGGCTTTCCGAAGCGCACCAAAGTGTGCAAAAAATTTTGGTGCACCGTGATGCTCATTTTAGGTGACGAGGAACAAGTGCACGGTCGTTACCACGCTTGGAGTCAGGGTAATCTCATCGCACGCTTGATGCATTTTTTGAAGCGCACACACGTGTGCAAAAAAAAAAATTATTGCACCGATGCTCATCTTAGGTGACGTGGAACAAGTGCACGGTCGTTACCAAGTTTGGAGTCGAGTAATCTCGCCACACGCTTGATGCACGGCTTTTGGGAAGCGCACCAGAAGTGTGCAAAAAAATTTTGTTGCACCGATGCTCATCTCAGGTCACGCGGAACAAGTGCACGGTCGCTTCCACATTGGGGTCAGTGGTAATCTCGTTGCACGCTTGATGCACGGCGGAAGCGCACCACAGGTGTGCCAAAAAAATTATGTTGCACCGATGCCCATCTTAGGTGACGTGGAACAAGTGTACGGGTCGTTACCACGCTTTGGAGTCGCTGGGTAATCTCATCGCAAGTTCAATGCACGGCCAGAAGCGCACTGTGTGTGTGCAAAAAATTTTGTTGCACCGGATGCTCACCTTAGGTGACGTGGAACAAGTGCACGCCATTTCCACGCTTGGAGTCGTTGGTAATCTCGCCGCACGCTCGATGAACGGCTTTCGTGAAGCGCACAAGAAGTTTGCAAAAAATTTTGTTGCACCAGATGCTCGGTTTTAGGTGACGTGGAACAAGTGCACGGTTGTTACCACGCTTGGAGAGGTGGTAATCTCATCGCACGCTCGATGCACGGCTTTTGGGAAGTGCACACAGGTGTGTAAAAAAAATTTGTTGCACCGGATGCACATCTTATTGACATGGAACAAGTGCAACCGTCGTTACCACGATTGAGTCGAGGTAATCTCGCCGCATCGCTCGATGCACGGATTTCGGGAAAAAGCACCATAGGTGTGAAAAAATTTTGTTGCATCGGATGCTTATCTTAGCCGACGAGGAACAAGTGCACGGTCATTTCCACGCTTGAGTCGCTGGTAATCTCGTCGCACGCTCGATGCACGGCTTTCGAAGCGCACCGTAAGTGTGAAAAAAATTTGGTTGCACCGGATGGTCATCTTAGGTGACGTGGAACAAGTGCACGGTCGCTGCCACGTTTGGAGTCGGGTGGTAATCTCGCCGCACGCTCGATGCACGGCTTTCGGATAGCGCACGAGAAGTGTACAAAAAAATTTTGTTGCAATCGATGCTCATCTTAGGTGACTGGGAACAAGTCCACGGTCGTTTCCACGCTTTGGAGTCAAGTGGTAATCTCGCCGCAAGTTCGATGCACGGCTTTGAAGCGCACTACAGGTGTACAAAAAAAATTTTGTTACACCGATGCTCATCTTAGGTGACGTGGAACAAGTGTGCTCATTTCCACGTTTCGAGTCGGGCTGGTAATCTCGCCGCACGCTCGATGCACGGGCCAGAAGCGCAGGAGAAGTGCAAAAAAATTTTGTTGCATCGGATGCTCGTCTTAGGTAACGCGGGAACAAGTGCACGGTCGCTTTCCACGCTTGAGTCAGTGGGAATCTCGCCGCACGCTCGATGCACGACTTTCTGAAGGATTAACACAAGTGTGCAAAAAATTTTGTTGTAATCGATGCTCATCTTAGATGACGGAACAAGTGCACCGCCGTTACCACGCTTGAGTCCGTGGTAATGTCATCGCACGCTCGATGCACGGCTTTGAAGCGCACCACCGGGTGTGCAAAAAATTTTGTTGCACCGAATGCTCGCCTTAGGTGATGTGGAACAAGTGCACGGTCGCTTCCACGCTTGGAGTCAAGTGGTAATCTGGTCGCAGTTCGATGCACGACTTTCGGAAAGCGCACCACAAGTGTGCAAAAAAATTTGTTGCACCGGATGCTCATCTTAGGTGACGTGGAACAAGTCCACGGTCGTTACCACGCTTAGAGTCGGTAGAGTAATCTCGGGCCACACGCTTCATGCATGGCTTTTCGAAGCGCACCATAGGTGTGCAAAAAAATTTTGTTGCATCGAATGCTCATCTTAGGTCACGTGGAACAAGTGGACGGTCATTTCCACGCTTTGGAGTCGGGTGGTAATCTCGCCGCAGACGCTCGATGCACGGGTTTTGGGAAGCGCACCACAAGTGTGCAAAAAATTTTGGTGCACCGTGATGCTCATTTTAGGTGACGAGGAACAAGTGCACCCGGTCGTTACCACGCTTGGGAGTCGTTGGTAACCTCATCGCGACGCTCGATGCATGGTTTTCTGGAAGCGCACTTCACGTGTGTGCAAAAAATTATTGCACCGGATGCTCATCTTAGGTGACGGAACAAGTGCACGGTGGCCGTTACCAAGTTTGAGTCGTGAGTAATCTCGCCACACGCTTGATGCACGGCTTTTGGGAAGCGCACTGAAGTGTGCAAAAAATTTTGTTGCACCGGATGCTCATCTCAGGTCACGCGGAACAAGTGCACGGTCGTTTCCACATTGGGGTCGTGGTAATCTCGCTGCACGCTTGATGCACGGTTCGAAGCGCACCACGTGTGTGCAAAAAAATTATGTTGCACCGGATGCCCATCTTAGGTGACGGAAAAGTGTACGGTCGTTACCACGTTTGGAGTCGCGGTAATCTCATCGCAAGTTCAATGCACGGCTTTCGTGAAGCGCACTACAGGTGTGCAAAAAAAATTTTGTTGCACCGGATGCTCACCTTAGGTGACGGGAACAAGTGCACGCCATTTCCACTTTGGAGTCGGGTGGTAATCTCGCCGCACGCTCGATGAACGGCTTTCGTGAAGCGCACGAGAAGTTTGCAAAAAAAATTTTGTTGCACCAGATGCTCGCCTTAGGTGACGTGGAACAAGTGCACGGTTGTTACCACGTTTGAGTTAGTGGCAATCTCATCGCACGCTCGATGCACGGTTTTTCGGAAGTGCACCACGTGTGCAAAAAAAATTTGTTGCACCGGATGCTCATCTTAGCTGACATGGAACAAGTGCACCGCCGTTACCACGATTGAGTCGTAGTAATCTCGCCGCACGCTCGATGCACGGCTGAAGCGCACCATAGGTGTGAAAAAATTTTGTTGCATCGGATGCTTATCTTAATGACGAGGAACAAGTGCACGGTCATTTCCACGTTTGGAGTCAGTGGTAATCTCGTCGCACGCTCGATGCACGGCTTTCGGAACGCACCACGATCGCGGCAAAAAAAATTTTATTGCACCCGATGCTCATCCTAGGTGGCGTGGAACAAAGTGCACGGTCGCTACCATGTTTGGAGTCAGTGGTAATCTCGTCGCACGCTCGATGCACGGCTTTCGGATAGCGCACTGGCAGAAGTGTACAAAAAAAATTTTGTTGCAATCGATGCTCATCTTAGGTGATCGGGAACAAGTCCATGGTCGTTTCCACGCTTGGAGTCAGTGGTAATCTCGCCGCAAGTTCGATGCACGGCTTTCGAAGCGCACTACAGGTGTACAAAAAAATTTTGTTACAATCGGATGCTCATCTTAGGTGACGTGGAAAAGTGCAGTGCTCATTTCCACGCTTCGAGTCGTTGGTAATCTCGCCGCGACGCTCGATGCACGGGCGTGAAGCGCAGGAGAAGTGTGCAAAAAAAAATTTTGTTGCAATCGATGCTCGGTCTTAGGTGACGTGGAACAAGTGCACGGTCGCGTTTCCACGTTTGAGTCGCTGAGAATTCGTCGCACGCTCGATGCACGACTTTCGAAGGATAACACAAGTAAAAAAAAATTTTGTTGCACCGATGCTCATCTTAGATGACGTGGAACAAGTGCACCGCCGTTACCACGCTTGGAGTCAGTGGTAATGTCGCCGCACGCTCGATGCACGGCTTTCGAAGCGCACCACGGGTGTGCAAAAAATTTTGTTGCACCGAATGCTCGCCTTAGGTGATGTGGAACAAGTGCACGGTCGTTTCCACGTTTGGAGTCAGTGGTAATCTGGTCGCAAGTTCGATGCACGACTTTCGGAAAGCGCACCACAAGTGTGCAAAAAAATTTTGTTGCACCAGATGCTCATTTTACGTGACGTGGAAAAGTGCACTGTCGTTACCACGTTTGGAGTCAAGTGGTAATCTCATCGCACGCTCGTTGCACGCTTTGAAGCGCACCACGTGTGCAAAAAAAAAAAAATTTGTTGCCCCTGATGCTCATCTTAGGTGACGGAACAAGTCCACGGTCGTTACCACGTTTAGAGTCAGTAGTAATCTCGCCACACGCTTTCATGCATGGCTTTCTGAAGCGCACCATAGGTGTGCAAAAAATTTTGTTGCATCGAATGCTCATCTTAGGTCACGCGGAACAAGTGGACGGTCATTTCCACGCTTGGAGTCGTGGTAATCTCGCCGCACGCTCGATGCACGGTTTCGGGAAGCGCACCACAAGTGTGCAAAAACTTTTGTTGCAACCGGATGCTCGCCCTAGGTGGAGTGGAACAAAGTGCACGGTTGTTACCACGCTTGGAGTCGCGGTAATCTCGTTGCACGCTCGATGCACGGCTTTTCGAGTAGTGCACGAGAAGTGTACAAATAAATTTTGTTGCAATCGATGCTCATCTTAGGTGACGTGGAACAAGTGCACGGTCGTTTCCACGCTTGGAGTCGCGTGGTAATCTCGCCGCAAGTTCGATGCACGGCTTGCCGAAGCGCACCAAAGTGTGCAAAAAATTTTGGTGCACCGTATGCTCATTTTAGGTGACGAGGAACAAGTGCACGGTCGTTACCACGCTTGGAGTCGTGGTAATCTCATCGCACGCTCGATCCATGGCTTTTCGA
Organism: Chrysopogon serrulatus; assembly: GCA_015844335.1. Classification (NCBI taxonomy): domain Eukaryota; kingdom Viridiplantae; phylum Streptophyta; class Magnoliopsida; order Poales; family Poaceae; genus Chrysopogon; species Chrysopogon serrulatus. The sequence goes on from JADLZL010001080.1 coordinate 11,816, forward strand.
AGCGCACCACAACAAAAAAAAAAATTATTGTAACCGGATGCTCATCTTAGGTGACGTGGAACAAGTGCACGGCCGTTACCAAGTTTGAGTCAAGAGTAATCTCGCCACACGCTTGATGCACGGTTTTCGGAAGCGCACGTAAGTGTGCAAAAAATTTTGTTGCACCGATGCTCATGTCGTCACGCGGAACAAGTGCACGGTCGTTTCCACATTGGGGTCAGTGGTAATCTCGTTGCACGCTTGATGCACGGTTTTCGAAGCGCACCACGTGTGCCAAAAAATTATGTTGCACCGATGCCCATCTTAGGTGACGTGGAACAAGTGTACGGTCGTTACCACGCTTGGAGTCGTGGTAATCTCATCGCAAGTTCAATGCACGGCTTTCGTGAAGCGCACTACAGTGTGCAAAAAAAAATTTTGTTGCAATCGATGCTCACCTTAGGTGACGTGGAACAAGTGCACGCCATTTCCACGCTTGGAGTCGGGTTGGTAATCTCGCCGCACGCTCGATGAACGGCCGTGAAGCGCACGCAGAAGTTTGCAAAAAATTTTGTTGCACCGATGCTCGCCTTTAGGTGACGTGGAACAAGTGCACGGTTGTTACCACGCTTGGAGTTAGTGGCAATCTCATCGCACGCTCGATGTAACGGCTTTTGGGAAGTGCACCACAGGTGTGCAAAAAATTTGTTGCACCGATGCTCATCTTAGTCGACATGGAACAAGTGCACCGCCGTTACCACGATTGAGTCGGTAGTAATCTCGCCGCACGCTCGATGCAATCGCTGAAGCGCACCATAGGTGTGAAAAAAATTTTGTTGCATCGGATGCTCATCTTAGCCGACGCGGAATAAGTGCACGGTCATTTCCATGTTTGGAGTCGGCTGGTAATCTCGCCGCACGCTCGATGCACGGCTGAAACGCAGAGACCACGATCGCGGCAAAAAAATTTTATTGCAATCGATGCTCTTCCTAGGTGGCGTGGAACAAAGTGCACGGTCGTTACCATGTTTGGAGTCAGTGGTAATCTCGCCGCACGCTCGATGCACGGCTTTTCGGATAGCGCACGAGAAGTGTACAAAAAAATTTTGTTGCGCCATCTTAGGTGACTGGGAACAAGTCCACGGTCGTTTCCACGCTTGGAGTCGTGGTAATCTCGCCGCAAGTTCGATGCACGGCTTTCGTGAAGCGCACTATAGGTGTACAAAAAAATTTTGTTACACCAGATGCCCATCTTAGGTGACGGGAACAAGTGCAGGCTCATTTCCACGTTTCGAGTCAAGTGGTAATCTCGCCGCACGCTCGATGCACGGCCAGAAGCGCACGAGAAGTGTGCAAAAAAAATTTTGTTGCAATCGATGCTCGCCTTAGGGGACGTGGAACAAGTGCACGGTCGCTTTCCACGCTTGGAGTCGGGCGGGGAATCTCGCCGCACGCTCGATGCACGACTTTCGAAGGACAACACAAGTGTGCAAAAAAATTTTGTTGCACCGATGCTCATCTTAGATGACGTGGAACAAGTGCACCGCCGCTACCACGCTTGCGCCGCTGGTAATGTCATCGCACGCTCGATGCACGGCTTTGGAAGCGCACTACGTGTGTGCAAAAATTTTGTTGCACCGAATGCTCGCCTTAGGTGACGTGGAACAAGTGCACGGTCGCTTTCCACGCTTGGAGTCGTGGTAATCTGGTCGCAAGTTCGATGCACGACTTTTCGAAAGCGCACCACAAGTGTGCAAAAAATTTTGTTGCACCAGATGCTCATTTTACGTGACGCGGAACAAGTGCACCGGCCGCTACCACGCTTGGAGTCGCGGTAATCTCATCGCACGCTCGTTGCACGCTTTCGGGAAGCGCAGACCACAAAAAAAAAATTTGTTGCACCGGATGCTCATCTTAGGTGACGTGGAACAAGTCCACGGCCGCTACCACGCTTAGAGTCGCAGAGTAATCTCGCCACACGCTTCATGCATGGCTTTTCGAAGCGCACTGTAAGTGTGCAAAAAAAATTTTGTTGCACCGATGCTCATCTTAGGTCACGCGGAACAAGTGCACGGTCGTTTCCACGTTAGAGTCAGTGGTAATCTCTTTGCACGCTCGATGCACTTTTGTGAAGCGCACCACTGTGTGTGCTAAAAATTATGTTGCAGCAGATGCTCCTCTTAGGTGACGTGGAACAAGCGCACGGCCGCTACCACGCTTGGAGTCAATGGAAATCTCATCGCACGCTCAATGCACGGCTTTCCGAAGCGCACTACTGTGTGTGCAAAAAAAAAAATTTTGTTGCAACCAGATGCCCATCTTAGGTGACGTGGAACAAGTGCACGCCATTTCCACGTTTGGAATCAGTGGTAATCTAGTCGCACGCTCGATGCACGGTTTTCGTGAAGCGCACGAAGTGTGCAAAAAATTTTGTTGCACCGGATCCTCGCCTTAGGTGACGTGGAACAAGTGCACGGTCGCTTCCACGCTTGGAGTCAGTGGTAGTCTCGCCGCACGCTCGATGCACGACTTTCGGGAAGCGCAACACAAGTGTAAAAAAAATTTGTTGCACCGATGCTCATCTTAGATGACGTGGAACAAGTGTACCGCCGTTACCACGTTTGGAGTCGGGTGGTAATCTCATCGCACGCTCGATGCACGGCTTTGGAAGCGCACCATAGGTGTGCAAAAAATTTTGTTGCATCGAATGCTCATCTTAGGTGACGTGGAACAAGTGGACGGTCATTTCCACGTTTGGAGTCGCGGTAATCTCGCCGCACGCTCGATGCATCGGGTTTCGGGAAGCGCACCACAAGTGTGCAAAAACTTTTGTTGCACCGGATGCTCGCCCTAGGTGGAGTGGAACAAAGTGCACGGTTGTTACCACGTTTGAGTCGGTAATCTCGTCGCACGTTCGATGCACGGCTTTCGAGTAGTGCACGAGAAGTGTACAAATAAATTTTGTTGCACTGGATGCTCATCTTAGGTGACGTGGAGCAAGTGCACGGTCGTTTCCACATTGGGGTCAGTAGTAATCTCGTCACACGCTTGATGCACGGCCCCGGGAAGCGCACCAGAAGTGCAAAAAAAAATTTTGGTGCACCGATGCTCATTTTAGGTGACGAGGAACAAGTGCACGGTCGTTACCACGCTTTGAGTCGGTGGTAATCTCATCGCACGCTCGATGCATGTCTTTCGAAGCGCACTACAGTGTGTGCAAAAAAAATTATTGCAACCGAATGCTCATCTTAGGTGACGTGGAACAAGTGCACGGCCGTTACCAAGTTTGAGTCAGTAGTAATCTCGCCACACGCTTGATGCACGGCTGGAAGCGCACGTAAGTGTGCAAAAAATTTTGTTGCACCGATGCTCATCTCAGGTCACGTGGAACAAGTGCACGGTCGCTTTCCACATTGGGGTCAGTGGTAATCTCCTTTGCACGCTTGATGCACGGTTGAAGCGCACCACAGGTGTGCTAAAAAATTATGTTGCACCGCATGCCCATGTTAGGTGACGTGGAACAAGTGTACGGTCGTTACCACGTTTGGAGTCAGTGGTAATCTCATCGCAAGTTCAATGCACGGCCTTCAGGAAGCGCACTACAGGTGTGCAAAAAAATTTTGTTGCACCGGATGCTCACCTTTAGGTGACGTGGAACAAGTGCACGCCATTTCCACGCTTGGAGTCAAGTGGTAATCTCGTCGCACGCTCGATGAACGGCTTTCGTGAAGCGCACGCAGAAGTTTGCAAAAAAATTTTGTTGCACCGTATGCTCGCCTTAGGTGACGTGGAACAAGGGAACGGGTTGTTACCACGTTTGGAGTTAGTGGCAATCTCATCGCACGTTCGATGCACGGCTTTTGGGAAGTGCACCACAGGTGTGCAAAAAATTTGTTGCACCGGATGCTCATCTTAGTCGACATGGAACAAGTGCACCCGGCCGTTACCACGATTGAGTCGGTGAGTAATCTCGCCGCACGCTCGATGCAATCGCTTTTTGGGAAGCGCACCATAGGTGTGAAAAAATTTTGTTGCATCGGATGCTCATCTTAATCGACGCGGAACAAGTGCACGGTCATTTCCACGCTTGGAGTCGTTGGTAATCTCGCCGCACGCTCGATGCACGGTTGAAACGCACCACGACGGGTGCAAAAAAATTTTATTGCACCGATGCTCATCCTAGGTGGCGTGGAACAAAGTGCACGGTCGTTACCATGTTTGGAGTCAGTGGTAATCTTGTCGCACGTTCGATGCACGGCTTTCGGATAGCGCACGAGAAGTGTACAAAAAAATTTTTTGCGCTCATCTTAGGTGACTGGGAACAAGTCCACGGTCGTTTCCACGCTTGGAGTCGCTGGTAATCTCGCCGCAAGTTCGATGCACGGCTTTCAGGAAGCGCACTATAGGTGTAAAAAAAATTTGTTACACCAGATGCTCATCTTAGGTGACGGAACAAGTGCAGTGCTCATTTCCACGCTTCGAGTCGCTGGTAATCTCGCCGCACGCTCGATGCACGGCTTTCAGGAAGCGCACGAGAAGTGTGCAAAAAATTTTGTTGCACCGGATGCTCTCTTAGGTGACGGGAACAAGTGCACGGTCGCTTTCCACGCTTGGAGTCAGTGGGGAATCTCGCCGCACGCTCGATGCACGACTTTCGGAAGGACAACACAAGTGTGCAAAAAAATTTTGTTGCACCGATGCTCATCTTAGATGACGTGGAACAACCGCACCGCCGTTACCACGCTTGGAGTCGTGGTAATGTCATCGCACGCTCGATGCATTTTTCGGGAAGCGCACCACGTGTGTGCAAAAAATTTTGTTGCAATCAATGCTCGCCTTAGGTGACGTGGAACAAGTGCACGGTCGTTTCCACGCTTGGAGAGTGGTAATCTGGTCGCAAGTTCGATGCACGACTTTCGAAAGCGCACCACAAGTGTAAAAAAATTTTGTTGCACCAGATGCTCATTTTACGTGACGTGGAACAAGTGCACCGCCGTTACCACGTTTGGAGTCAGTGGTAATCTCATCGCACGCTCGCTTGCACGGCTTTTCGGGAAGCGCACTACAGGTGTGCAAAAAAAAAATTTGTTGCACCGGATGCTCATCTTAGGTGACGTGGAACAAGTCCACGGCCGCTACCACGTTTAGAGTCAGTAGAGTAATCTCGCCACACGCTTCATGCATGGTTTTCGAAGCGCACTGTAAGTGTGCAAAAAATTTTGTTGCACCGATGCTCATCTTAGGTCACGCGGAACAAGTGCACGGTCGTTTCCACGTTAGAGTCAGTGGTAATCTCTTTGCACGTTCGATGCACGGCTTTCAGGAAGCGCACCACAGGTGTGCTAAAAAATTATGTTGCAGCAGATGCTCCTCTTAGGTGACGTGGAACAAGTGCACGGCCGTTACCACGTTTGGAGTCAATGGAAATCTCATCGCACGTTCAATGCACGGCTTTCCAGAAGCGCACTACGTGTGTGCAAAAAATTTTGTTGCAACCGATGCCCATCTTAGGTGACGCGGAACAAGTGCACGCCATTTCCACGCTTGGAATCGTGGTAATCTAGTCGCACGCTCGATGCACGGTTTTCGTGAAGCGCACGAGAAGTGTGCAAAAAAATTTTGTTGCACCGGATCCTCGTCTTAGGTGACGTGGAACAAGTGCACGGTCGTTTCCACGCTTTGGAGTCGGGTGGTAGTCTCGCCGCACGCTCGATGCACGACTTTCGGGAAGCGCAACACAAGTGTGTAAAAAATTTTGTTGCAATCGATGCTCATCTTAGATGACGCGGAACAAGTGTACCGCCGTTACCACGTTTGGAGTCAAGTGGTAATCTCATCGCACGCTCGATGCACGGCTGAAGCGCACCATAGGTGTGCAAAAAATTTTGTTGCATCGAATGCTCATCTTAGGTGACGTGGAACAAGTGGACGGTCATTTCCACGCTTGGAGTCGCGGTAATCTCGCCGCACGCTCGATGCACGGTTTTCTGGAAGCGCACCACAAGTGTGCAAAAACTTTTGTTGCAACCGATGCTCGCCCTAGGTGGAGTGGAACAAAGTGCACGGTTGTTACCACGCCCGGAGTCGTGGTAATCTCGCCGCACGCTCGATGCACGGCTTTCGAGTAGTGCACGAAGTGTACAAATAAATTTTGTTGCATCGATGCTCATCTTAGGTGACGTGGAGCAAGTGCACGGTCGTTTCCACATTGGGGTCAGTAGTAATCTCGCCACACGCTTGATGCACGGCTTTCGAAGCGCACCGTGAAGTGTGCAAAAAAATTTTGGTGCACCAGATGCTCATTTTAGGTGACGAGGAACAAGTGCACGGTCGTTACCACGTTTGGAGTCAGTGGTAATCTCATCGCACGCTCGATGCATGTCTTTTCGAAGCGCACCACAGGTGTGCAAAAAAAATTATTGCACCGATGCTCATCTTAGGTGACGTGGGAACAAGTGCACGGTCGTTACCAAGTTTGGAGTCGTAGTAATCTCGCCACACGCTTGATGCACGCTTTGGAAGCGCACTGTAAGTGTGCAAAAAAAAATTTTGTTGCACCGATGCTCATCTCAGGTCACGCGGAACAAGTGCACGGTCGCTTCCACATTGGGGTCGGGTGGTAATCTCCTTGCACGCTTGATGCACGGTTTTCGGAAGCGCACCACGTGTGCTAAAAATTATGTTGCACCGCATGCCCATCTTAGGTGACGGAACAAGCGTACGGTCGTTACCACGTTTGGAGTCGCGGGTAATCTCATCGCAAGTTCAATGCACGGCCTTCGTGAAGCGCACTACAGGTGTGCAAAAAAAATTTTGTTGCACCGATGCTCACCTTAGGTGACGGGAACAAGTGCACGCCATTTCCACGTTTGGAGTCAGTGGTAATCTCGCCGCACGTTCGATGAACGGCTTTCGTGAAGCGCACGCAGAAGTTTGCAAAAAAAAATTTTGTTGCACCGATGCTCGCCTTAGGTGACGTGGAACAAGGGCACGGTTGTTACCACGTTTGGAGTTAGTGGCAATCTCGTCGCACGCTCGATGCACGGCTTTTTGGGAAGTGCACCACAGGTGTGCAAAAAAAATTTGTTGCAACCGATGCTCATCTTAGTCGACATGGAACAAGTGCACCGCCGCTACCACGATTGAGTCGGTGAGTAATCTCGCCGCGACGCTCGATGCGGTAATCGCTTTTGGGAAGCGCACCATAGGTGTGAAAAAATTTTGTTGCATCGGATGCTCATCTTAACCGACGTGGAACAAGTGCACGGTCATTTCCACGCTTGGAGTCAGTGGTAATCTCGCCGCACGCTCGATGCACGGCTTTCGGAAACGCACCACGATCAGTAAAAAAAATTTTGGTGCACCAGATGCTCATTTTAGGTGACGAGGAACAAGTGCACGGTCGTTACCACGTTTGGAGTCGGGTGGTAATCTCATCGCACGCTCGATGCATGTCTTTCGAAGCGCACCACAGGTGTGCAAAAAAAATTATTGCACCGGATGCTCATCTTAGGTGACGGGAACAAGTGCACGGTCGTTACCAAGTTTGGAGTCGTAGTAATCTCGCCACACGCTTGATGCACGGCTTTCGGGAACCGCACCAGAAGTGTGCAAAAAAAAATTTTGTTGCACCGGATGCTCATCTCAGTCAATGGAACAAGTGCATGGTCGCTTTCCACATTGGAGTCGTGGTAATCTCGTTGTAACGCTCGATGCACGGTTGCGGAAGCGCACCACGTGTGCTAAAAAATTATGTTGCACCGATGCCCATCTTAGGTGACGTGGAACAAGTGTACGGTCGCCACCACGCTTTGGAGTCGTGGTAATCTCATCGCACGCTCAATGCACGGCTTTCGTGAAGCGCACTACAGTGTGTGCAAAAAAATTTTGTTGCACCGGATGCTCACCTTAGGTGACGTGGAACAAGTGCACGCCATTTCCACGCTTGGAGTCGCTGGCAATCTTGCCGCACGCTCGATGAACGGCTTTCGTGAAGCGCACGCAGAAGTTTGCAAAAAAAAATTTTGTTGCACCGTGATGCTCGTTTTAGGTGACGTGGAACAAGTGCACGGTTGTTACCACGCTTGGAGTCAGTGGCAATCTCATCGCACGCTCGATGCACGGCTTTTTGGGAAGTGGACCACAGGTGCAAAAAAAAATTTGTTGCACCGATGCTCATCTTAGCTGACATGGAACAAGTGCACCGCCGTTACCACGATTGAGTCGTAGGTAATCTCGCCGCACGCTCGATGCACGGCTTTGAAGCGCACCATAGGTGTGAAAAAATTTTGTTGCATCGATGTCGTCTTAGCCGACGCGGAACAAGTGCACGGTCATTTCCACGCTTGGAGTCTGTGGGTAATCTCATCGCACGCTCGATGCACGGCTTTCGGGAAACGCACCAATGACTGTGCAAAAAAATTTTATTGCACCGATGCTCATCCTAGGTGGCGTGGAACAAAGTGCACGGTCGTTACCATGTTTGGAGTCGGGTAATCTCGCCGCACGCTCGATGCACGGCTTTCGGATAGCGCACGAGAAGTGTACAAAAAAAATTTTGTTGCACCGATGCTCATCTTAGATGACTGGGAACAAGTCCACGGTCGTTTCCACGCTTGGAGTCGCTGGTAATCTCGCCGCAAGTTCGATGCACGGCTTTCGTGAAGCGCACTACCGGTGTACAAAAAAAAATTTTGTTACACCCGATGCTCATCTTAGGTGACGTGGAACAAGTGCACGCCATTTCCACGTTTCGAGTCAATGGTAATCTCGCCGCACGCTCGATGCACGGCTTTCGTGAAGCGCACGAGAAGTGTGCAAAAAAAATTTGTTGCACCGGATGCTCGCCTTAGGTGACGGAACAAGTGCACGGTCGTTTCCACGCTTGGAGTCAGTGGGAATCTCGTCGCACGCTCGATGCACGACTTTCGGCATGGACAACACAAGTGTGCAAAAAATTTTGTTGCACCGATGCTCATCTTAGATGACGTGGAACAAGTGCACCGGCCGCTACCACGCTTGGAGTCAGTGGTAATGTCATCGCACGCTCGATGCACGGTTGGAAGCGCACACAGGTGCGCAAAATAATTTTGTTGCATCGAATGCTCGCCTTAGGTGACGTGGAACAAGTGGACGGTCATTTCCACGCTTGGAGTCGGTGGTAATCTCGCCGCACGCTGGATGCACGGTTTGAAGCGCACCACAAGTGTGCAAAAATTTTGTTGCACCGGATGCTCATCCTAGGTGGCGTGGAACAAAGTGCACGGTCGTTACCACGTTTGGAGTCAGTGGTAATCTCGCCGCAAGTTCGATGCACGGCTTTCGAAGCGCACCAGAAGTGTGCAAAAAAATTTTGTTGCACCGATGCTCATCTCAGGTCACGCGGAACAAGTGCACGGTCATTTCCACATTGGAGTCGGGTGGGTAATCTCGTCGCACGCTCGATGCACGGCTTTGGAAGCGCACCACAAGTGTGCAAAAAATTTTGTTGCACCGATGCTCATCCTAGGTGGCGTGGAACAAAGTGCACGGCCGTTACCACGCTTGGAGTCAGTGGTAATCTCGCCGCAAGTTCGATGCACGGCTTTCGGGAAGCGCACCAGAAGTGTGCAAAAAAAAAATTTTGTTGCACCGGATGCTCATCTCAGGTCACGCGGAACAAGTGCACGGCCGTTTCCACATTGAGTCGGTGGTAATCTCGCTGCACGCTCGATGCACGGTTTTTCGTGAAGCGCACTACGTGTGTGCTAAAAAATTGTGTTGCAATCGATGCCCATCTTAGGTGACGTGGAACAAGTGTACGGTCGTTACCACGCTTTGGAGTCGGGCGGTAATCTCATCGCGACGCTCAATGCACGGCTTTCGTGAAGCGCACTACAGGTGTGCAAAAAAATTTTATTGCACCGGATGCTCACCTTAGGTGACGGGAACAAGTGCACGCCATTTCCACGTTTGGAGTCGGGCTGGTAATCTCGCCGCACGCTCGATGAACGGCTTTCGTGAAGCGCACGAGAAGTTTGCAAAAAAAAAATTTTGTTGCACCGATGCTCGCCTTAGGTGACGTGGAAACAAGTGCACGGTTGTTACCACGCTTGAGTCGGTGGCAATCTCATCGCACGCTTGATGCACGGCTTTTGGGAAGTGCACCATGTGTGCAAAAAAATTTGTTGCAACCGATGCTCATCTTAGTCGACATGGAACAAGTGCACCGCCGTTACTACGATTGAGTCAGTAGTAATCTCGCCGCACGCTCGATGCACGGCTTTCTGGAAGCGCACCATAGGTGTGCAAAAAATTTTGTTGCATCGGATGCTCATCTTAGCTAACGCGGAACAAGTGCACGGTCATTTCCACGCTTGGAGTCAGTGGTAATCTCGCCGCACGCTCGATGCACGGCTTTCGGAAACGCACCACGATCGTGCAAAAAAATTTTATTGCACCGGATGCTCATCCTAGGTGGCGTGGAACAAAGTGCACGGTCGTTACCATGTTTGAGTCAAGTGGTAATCTCGCCGCACGCTCGATGCACGGCTTTCGGATAGCGCACGAGAAGTGTACAAAAAAATTTTGTTGCACCGGATGCTCATCTTAGGTGACGGGGAACAAGTCCACGGTCGTTTCCACGCTTGGAGTCGTGGTAATCTCGCCGCAGTTCGATGCACGGCTTTCAGAAGCGCACTACAGGTGTGTACAAAAAATTTTGTTACACCGGATGCTCATCTTAGGTGACGGGAACAAGTGCACGCCATTTCCACGTTTCGAGTCGGGTGGTAATCTCGCCGCACGCTCGATGCACGGCTTTCAGAAGCGCACGAGAATTGTGCAAAAAAATTTTGTTACACCGGATGCTCGCCTTAGGTGACGCGGAACAAGTGCACGGTCGCTTCCACGCTTGGAGTCGTTGGGAATCTCGCCGCACGCTCGATGCACGACTTTCGAAGGACAACACAAGTGTGCAAAAAATTTTGTTGCACCGATGCTCTTCTTAGATGACGTGGAACAAGTGCAACCGCCGCTACCACGCTTGGAGTCAGTGGTAATGTCATCGCACGCTCGATGCACGGCTGGAAGCGCACCGCAGGTGTGCAAAAAATTTTGTTGCATCGAATGCTCGCCTTAGGTGACGTGGAACAAGTGGACGGTCGCTTTCCACGCTTGGAGTCGTGGTAATCTCGCCGCACGCTCGATGCACGGCTTTCGGAAGCGCACCACAAGTGTGCAAAAAATTTTGTTGCACCGATGCTCATCCTAGGTGGCATGGAACAAAGTGCACGGTCGTTACCACGCTTGGAGTCAGTGGTAATCTCATCGCACGCTCGATGCACGGCTTTCGGAAGCGCACTACAGTGTGTGCAAAAAAAATTATTGCACCGGATGCTCATCTTAGGTGACGTGGAACAAGTGCACGGTCGTTACCAAGTTTGGAGTCGTAGTAATCTCGCCACACGCTTGATGCCCGGCTTTCGAAGCGCACTTAAGTGTGCAAAAAAATTTTGTTGCACCGGATGCTCATCTCAGTCACGCGGAACAATTGTAACGGTCGTTTCCACATTGGAGTCAGTGGTAATCTCGTTGCACGCTCGATGCACGGTTTGGAAGCGCACCACGTGTGTGCTAAAAATTATGTTGCACCGATGCCCATCTTAGGTGACGGAACAAGTTTACGGCCGTTACCACGTTTGGAGTCGGGTGGTAATCTCATCGCACGCTCAATGCACGGCTGTGAAGCGCACTACGTGTGTGCAAAAAAAATTTTGTTGCAACGGATGCTCACCTTAGGTGACGTGGAACAAGTGCACGCCATTTCCACGTTTGGAGTCAAGTGGTAATCTCGCCGCGACGCTCGATGAACGGCTTTCGTGAAGCGCACGAGAAGTTTGCAAAAACATTTTGTTGCACCAGATGCTCGCTTTAGGTGACGTGAAACAAGTGCACGGTTGTTACCACGTTTGGAGTCAGTGGCAATCTCATCGCACGCTCGATGCACGGCTTTTGGGAAGTGCACCACAGGTGTGCAAAAAAATTTGTTGCACCGGATGCTCATCTTAGCGACATGGAACAAGTGCAACCGTCGTTACTAACGATTGGAGTCGTGAGTAATGTCGCCGCACGCTCGATGCACGGCTTTCGCTGAAGCGCACCATAGGTGTGCAAAAAAATTTTGTTGCATCGGATGCTCATCTTAGCCGACGTGGAACAAGTGCACGGTCATTTCCACGTTTGGAGTCGGTGGTAATCTCGCCGCACGCTCGATGCACTTTCGAAAAACGCACCACGTGCGAAAAAAAATTTTATTGCACCGATGCTCATCCTAGGTGGCGTGGAACAAAGTGCACGGTCGTTACCATGTTTGGAGTCAGTGGTAATCTCGCCGCACGCTCGATGCACGGCTTTCGGATAGCGCACGAGAAGTGTACAAAAAATTTTGTTGCAATCGATGCTCATCTTAGGTGACGGGAACAAGTCCACGGCCGCTTCCACGCTTGGAGTCAGTGGTAATCTCGCCGCAAGTTCGATGCACGGCTTTCGTGAAGCGCACTTGGTGTGTGTACAAAAAAATTTTGTTACACCGGATGCTCATCTTAGGTGACGTGGAACAAGTGCACGCCATTTCCACGCTTCGAGTCAGTGGTAATCTCGTCGCACGCTCGATGCACGGCTTTCGTGAAGCGCACGCAGAAGTGTGCAAAAAAAATTTTGTTACAATTCGATGCTCGTTCTTAGGTGACGTGGAACAAGTGCACGGTCGTTTCCACGCTTTGGAGTCAGTGGGAATCTCGCCGCACGCTCGATGCACGACTTTCGAAGGACAACACAAGTGTGCAAAAAAATTTTGTTGCACCGATGCTCTTTTCTTAGATGACGTGGAACAAGTGCAACCGCCGTTACCACGCTTTGGAGTCGGGTGGTAATGTCATCGCACGCTCGATGCACTTTTGGAAGCGCACCGCAGGTGTGCAAAAAATTTTGTTGCATCGAATGCTCGCCTTAGGTGACGTGGAACAAGTGGACGGTCATTTCCACGTTTGCAGCCGGTGGTAATCTCGCCGCACGCTCGATGCACCCGCGGGAAGCGCACCACAAGTGTGCAAAAAATTTTGTTGCACCGATGCTCATCCTAGGTGGCATGGAACAAAGTGCACGGTCGTTACCACGTTTGGAGTCAGTGGTAATCTCATCGCACGCTCGATGCACGGCGGGGAAGCGCACCACAGGTGTGCAAAAAAAAATTGTTGCACCGGATGCTCATCTTAGGTGACGTGGAACAAGTGCACGGTCGTTACCAAGTTTGGAGTCGGTGAGTAATCTCGTCACACGCTTGATGCCCGGCTGAAGCGCACAGTGTGCAAAAAAAATTTTGTTACACCGGATGCTCATCTCAGTCACGCGGAACAATTGCACGGTCGTTTCCACATTGAGTCGGTGGTAATCTCGTTGCACGCTCGATGCATCGGTTTTTGAAGCGCACCACGTGTGCTAAAAATTATGTTGCACCGGATGCCCATCTTAGGTGACGTGGAACAAGTGTACGGTCGTTACCACGCTTGGAGTCGATGGTAATCTCATCGCACGCTCAATGCACGGCTTTCGTGAAGCGCACTACGGTGTGCAAAAAAAATTTTGTTGCACCGGATGCTCACCTTAGGTGACGTGGAACAAGTGCACGCCATTTCCACGTTTGGAGTCAGTGGTAATCTCGCCGCGACGCTCGATGAACGGCTTTCGTGAAGCGCACGAGAAGTTTGCAAAAAATTTTGTTGCACCAGATGCACGTTGATACATCCGGCCTGTGGGGTTGGATGAAAAGCCCGACACACCGATCCGGATTCCCTCGAATCCTGCAATCTTAGCACCGATACGAAATTACGACGCGACCGATCCGGTTACTAACGCCACTAGGGGGCTTTGTTGCACCTCGGCAATCTTAGCACCACACTTCGGGCGCACCCCTTCGGAAAAGGCCCAATCGCCCCAAAAAGACTAGTCGATGGGGGAAGGGTGGTCTCCCTTTTAAGGTGGCCTCTTCCTCCCAAGCTAAGCAAGGTGGGATTATTTAGAGGCTCACACGGTCGCCGCCGACTACAACCGGGCCACTTGGCCCATTGTTGCGCGCTTTTTTTGCCGGGTAATAGTGGAGGATGTCCTCATCATTCCCACCCCCTTAAACAAGGGCCCAGCCTCGATACCAAATGATACATCCGCCTGTGGGGTTGGATGAAAAGCCCGACACACCGATCCGATTCCCCGAATCCCGCAATCTTAGCACCGACAGCCGAAATTACGACGCACCGATCCGGTTACATAACGCCACTAGGGCCTCTTTTGTTGCACCTCGGCAATCTTAGCACCACACTTCGGGCGCACCCCCTTCGGAAAAGGCCCAATCGCCTAAAAAAAAGACTAGTCTGATGGGGAAGGGTGGTTCTCCCTTTTTAAGGTGGCCTCTTCCTCCCAAGCTAAGCAAGGTGGGATTATTTAGAGGTTTCACACGGTCGCCGCCCGACTACAACCGGGGCCACTTGGCCCATTGTTGTGTCTTTGCCACGGGTAATAGTGGAGGATGTCCTCATCACACGCCTTAGGTGACGGAAACAAGTGCACGGTTGTTACCACGCTTGGAGGCGGGCAATCTCATCGCAAGTTCGATGCACGGCTTTTGGGAAGTGCACCACAGTGTGCAAAAAAAATTTGTTGCACCGATGCTCATCTTAGTCGACATGGAACAAGTGCACCGCCGTTACCACGATTGGAGTCAGAGGTAATGTCGCCGCACGCTCGATGCACGGCTTTCGGGAAGCGCACCATAGGTGTGCAAAAAATTTTTGTTGCATCGGATGCTCATCTTAGCCGACGTGGAACAAGTGCACGGTCATTTCCACGCTTGGAGTCGGTGGTAATCTCGCCGCACGCTCGATGCACGGCGGCCGGGAAACGCACCACGATCGCAAAAAAAAATTTTATTGCACCGGATGCTCATCCTAGGTGGCGTGGAACAAAGTGCACGGTCGTTACCATGTTTGGAGTCGGGTGGTAATCTCGCCGCACGCTCGATGCACGGCTTTCGGATAGCGCACGCAGAAGTGTACAAAAAAAATTTTGTTGCTTTGGATGCTCATCTTAGGTGACGGGAACAAGTCCACGGTCGTTTCCACGCTTGGAGTCGGTGGTAATCTCGCCGCGCAGTTCGATGCACGGCTTTCGTGAAGCGCACTACAGGTGTACAAAAAAAATTTTGTTACACCGGATGCTCATCTTAGGTGACGTGGAACAAGTGCACGCCATTTCCACGCTTCGAGTCGGTGGTAATCTCGTCGCACGCTCGATGCACGGCTTTCGTGAAGCGCACGAGAAGTGTGCAAAAAAAATTTTGTTACATCGATGCTCGTTTTAGGTGACGTGGGAACAAGTGCACGCTCGTTTCCACGTTTGGAGTCATGGGAATCTCGCCGCACGCTCGATGCACGACTTTCGGGAAGGACAACACAAGTGTGCAAAAAAATTTTGTTGCACCGATGCTCTTCTTAGATGACGTGGAAAAGTGCACCGTCGTTACCACGTTTGGAGTCAAGTGGTAATGTCATCGCACGCTCGATGATGCTTTCGGAAGCGCACCGCAGGTGTGCAAAAAAAAATTTGTTGCATCGAATGCTCGCCTTAGGTGACGTGGAACAAGTGGACGGTCATTTCCACGCTTGGAGTCAGTGGTAATCTCGCCGCACGCTCGATGCACGGCTTTCGGAAGCGCACCACAAGTGTGCAAAAAATTTTGTTGCACCGGATGCTCATCCTAGGTGGCATGGAACAAAGTGCACGGTCGTTACCACGTTTGGAGTCAAGTGGTAATCTCATCGCACGCTCGATGCACGGCTTTCGGAAGCGCACACAGGTGTGCAAAAAAAAATTATTGCACCGATGCTCATCTTAGGTGACGTGGAACAAGTGCACGGTCGTTACCAAGTTTGGAGTCGTAGTAATCTCGCCACACGCTTGATGCCCGGCTTTTCGGGAAGCGCACTGAAGTGTGCAAAAAAATTTTGTTGCACCGATGCTCATCTCAGGTCACGTGGAACAAGTGCACGGTCGTTTTCCACATTGGAGTCGGTGGTAATCTCGCTGCACGCTCGATGCATGTTTTTTCGGGAAGCGCACACAGGTGTGCTAAAAAATTATGTTGCACCAGATGCCCATCTTAGGTGACGTGGAACAAGTTTATGGTGGTTACCACATTTGGAGTCAGTGGTAATCTCATCGCACGTTCAATGCACGGCTTTCAGGAAGCGCACTATAGGTGTGCAAAAAAATTTTGTTGCACCGGATGCTCACCTTAGGTGACGTGGAACAAGTGCACGCCATTTCCACATTTCGAGTCAGTGGTAATCTCGCCGCACGTTTGATGAACGGCTTTCGTGAAGCGCACGAGAAGTTTGCAAAAAAAAAAATTTTGTTGCACCGGATGCTCGCCTTAGGTGACGTGGAACAAGTGCTCGGTTGTTACCATGTTTGGAGTCATTTGGCAATCTCATCGCACGCTCGATGCACGGCTTTTGGGAAGTGCACCACAGGTGTGCAAAAAAATTTGTTGCACCGATGCTCATCTTAGCCGACATGGAACAAGTGCACCGTCGTTACCACGATTGGAGTCGGTAGTAATCTCGCCGCACGTTCGATGCGGCTTTTTTCGGAAGCGCACCATAGGTGTGAAAAAAAAATTTGTTGCATCGGATGCTCATCTTAGCCGACGTGGAACAAGTGCACGGTCATTTCCATGTTTGAGTCAGTGGTAATCTCATCGCACGCTCGATGCACGCTTTCGGAAACGCCCACGAAAAAAAAAATTTTATTGCACCGGATGCTCATCCTAGGTGGCGTGGAACAAAGTGCACGGTCGTTACCATGTTTGGAGTCAGTGGTAATCTCGTCGCACGCTCGATGCACGGCTTTCGGATAGCGCACGAGAAGTGTACAAAAAAAAATTTTGTTGCAATCGACGCTCATCTTAGATGATCGGGAACAAGTCCACGGTCGTTTCCACGTTTGGAGTCGCGGTAATCTCGTCGCAAGTTCGATGCACGGCTTTCGGGAAGCGCACTACTGGTGTACAAAAAATTTTGTTACACCGATGCTCATCTTAGGTGACGTGGAACAAGTGCACGCTCATTTCCACGTTTCGAGTCAGTGGTAATCTCGTCGCACGTTCGATGCACGGCTTTCAGGAAGCGCACGAGAAGTGTGCAAAAAATTTTTGTTGCAATCGATGCTCGTCTTAGGTGATGCGGAACAAGTGCACGGTCGTTTCCACGTTTGGAGTCGGTGGGAATCTCGCCGCACGCTCGATGCACGACTTTCGGGAAGGACAACACAAGTGTGCAAAAAAATTTTGTTGCACCGGATGCTCATCTTAGATGACGTGGAACAAGTGCACCGTCGTTACCACGTTTGGAGTCAGTGGTAATGTCATCGCACGTTCGATGCACGGCTTTGAAGCGCACCACGTGTGCAAAAAAAAATTTTGTTGCATCGAATGCTCGTCTTAGGTGACGTGGAACAAGTGGGACGGTCATTTCCACGTTTGGAGTCGGTGGTAATCTCGCCGCACGTTCGATGCACGGCTTTCGGGAAGCGCACCACAAGTGTGCAAAAAAATTTTGTTGCACCGATGCTCATCCTAGGTGGCGTGGAACAAAGTGCACGGTCGTTACCACGTTTGGAGTCGTGGTAATCTCGTCGCAAGTTCGATGCACGGCTTTCGGGAAGCGCACCAGAAGTGTGCAAAAAAAATTTTGTTGCACCGGATGCTCATCTCAGGTCACGTGGAACAAGTGCACGATCGTTTCCACATTGGAGTCGGTGGTAATCTCGTTGCACGCGTTCGATGCACGGTTTTTCAGGAAGCGCACACAGGTGTGCTAAAAAATTATGTTGCACCGGATGCCCATCTTAGGTGACGTGGAACAAGTGTACGGTCGTTACCACGTTTGGAGTCAGTGGTAATCTCATCGCACGTTCAATGCACGGCTTTCGGGAAGCGCACTACAGGTGTGTGTGCAAAAAAATTTTGTTGCACCGGATGCTCACCTTAGGTGACGTGGAACAAGTGCACGCCATTTCCACGTTTGGAGTCGTGGTAATCTCGCCGCACGCTCGATGAGCGGCTTTCGTGAAGCGCACGAGAAGTTTGCAAAAAAATTTTGTTGCACCAGATGCTCGTCTTAGGTGACGTGGAACAAGTGCACGGTTGTTACCACGTTTGGAGTCAGTGGCAATCTCATCGCACGTTCGATGCACGGCTTTTGGGAAGTGCACCACAGGTGTGCAAAAAAAATTTGTTGCACCGGATGCTCATCTTAGCTGACATGGAACAAGTGCACCGTCGTTACCACGATTGGAGTCAGTAGTAATCTCGTCGCACGTTCGATGCACGGCTTTTGGGAAGCGCGCCATAGGTGTGCAAAAAAATTTTGTTGCATCGGATGCTCATCTTAGCTGACGTGGAACAAGTGCACGGTCATTTCCACGTTTGGAGTCAGTGGTAATCTCGTCGCACGTTCGATGCACGGCTTTCGGGAAGCGCACCACATGTGTGCAAAAAAATTTTGTTGCACCGGATGCTCATCCTAGGTGGCATGGAACAAAGTGCACGGTCGTTACCACGTTTGGAGTCAGTGGTAATCTCATCGCACGTTCGATGCACGGCTTTCGGGAAACGCACCACGACTGCAAAAAAATTTTATTGCACCGGATGCTCATCCTAGGTGGCGTGGAACAAAGTGCACGGTCGTTACCATGTTTGGAGTCAGTGGTAATCTCGTCGCACGTTCGATGCACGGCTTTTCGGATAGCGCCGCGAGAAGTGTACAAAAAAAATTTTGTTGCTTTGGACGCTCATCTTAGATGATTGGGAACAAGTCCACGGTCGTTTCCACGTTTGGAGTCGGTGGTAATCTCGTCGCAAGTTCGATGCACGGCTTTTCAGGAAGCGCACTACAGGTGTACAAAAAATTTTGTTACACCGGATGCTCATCTTAGGTGACGTGGAACAAGTGCACGCTCATTTCCACGTTTCGAGTCGGTGGTAATCTGCCGCACGCGTTCGATGCACGGCTTTCGGGAAGCGCACGAGAAGTGTGCAAAAAAATTTTTGTTGCTTTGGATGCTCGTCTTAGGTGACGTGGAACAAGTGCACGGTCGTTTCCATGTTTGGAGTCAGTGGGAATCTCGTCGCACGTTCGATGCACGACTTTCGGGAAGGACAACACAAGTGTGCAAAAAAATTTTGTTGCACCGGATGCTCATCTTAGATGACGTGGAACAAGTGCACCGTCGTTACCACGTTTGGAGTCAGTGGTAATGTCATCGCACGTTCGATGCACGGCTTTCGGGAAGCGCACCACAGGTGTGCAAAAAAATTTTGTTGCATCGAATGCTCGTCTTAGGTGACGTGGAACAAGTGGACGGTCATTTCCACGTTTGGAGTCAGTGGTAATCTCGTCGCACGTTCGATGCACGGCTTTCGGAAAGCGCACCACAAGTGTGCAAAAAAATTTTGTTGCACCGGATGCTCATCCTAGGTGGCGTGGAACAAAGTGCACGGTCGTTACCACGTTTGGAGTCAGTGGTAATCTCGTCGCAAGTTCGATGCACGGCTTTCGGGAAGCGCACCAGAAGTGTGCAAAAAAAATTTTGTTGCACCGGATGCTCATCTCAGGTCACGTGGAACAAGTGCACGGTCGTTTCCACATTGGAGTCAGTGGTAATCTCGTTGCACGTTCGATGCACGGTTTTCAGGAAGCGCACCACAGGTGTGCTAAAAAATTATGTTGCACCGGATGCCCATCTTAGGTGACGTGGAACAAGTGTACGGTCGTTACCACGTTTGGAGTCAGTGGTAATCTCATCGCACGTTCAATGCACGGCTTTCAGGAAGCGCACTACAGGTGTGCAAAAAAATTTTGTTGCACCGGATGCTCACCTTAGGTGACGTGGAACAAGTGCACGCTCATTTCCACGTTTGGAGTCAGTGGTAATCTCGTCGCACGTTCGATGAACGGCTTTCAGGAAGCGCACGAGAAGTTTGCAAAAAAATTTTGTTGCACCAGATGCTCGTCTTAGGTGACGTGGAACAAGTGCACGGTTGTTACCACGTTTGGAGTCGGTGGCAATCTCATCGCACGTTCGATGCACGGCTTTTTGGGAAGTGCACCACGAGGGGTGTGCAAAAAAATTTGTTGCACGGATGCTCATCTTAGGCGACATGGAACAAGTGCACCGTCGTTACCACGATTGGAGTCAGTAGTAATGTCGTCGCACGTTCGATGCACGGCTTTCGGGAAGCGCACCATAGGTGTGCAAAAAAATTTTGTTGCATCGGATGCTCATCTTAGCTGACGTGGAACAAGTGCACGGTCATTTCCACGTTTGGAGTCAGTGGTAATCTCGTCGCACGTTCGATGCACGGCTTTCGGGAAACGCACCACGACTGTGCAAAAAAATTTTATTGCACCGGATGCTCATCCTAGGTGGCGTGGAACAAAGTGCACGGTCGTTTCCACGTTTGGAGTCAGTGGTAATCTCGTCGCAAGTTCGATGCACGGCTTTCAGAAGCGCACTACTGGTGTACAAAAAATTTTGTTACACCGGATGCTCATCTTAGGTGACGTGGAACAAGTGCACGCTCATTTCCACGTTTCGAGTCAGTCGATGGTAATCTCGTCGTCGCACGTTCGATGCACGGCTTTTCGGGGAAGCGCACGAGAAGTGTGCAAAAAAATTTTGTTACACCGGATGCTCGTCTTAGGTGACGTGGAACAAGTGCACAGTCGTTTCCACGTTTGGAGTCAGTGGGAATCTCGTCGCACGTTCGATGCACGACTTTCGGGAAGGACAACACAAGTGTGCAAAAAAATTTTGTTGCACCGGATGCTCTTCTTAGATGACGTGGAACAAGTGCACCGTCGTTACCACGTTTGGAGTCAGTGGTAATGTCATCGCACGTTCGATGCACGGCTTTCGGGAAGCGCACCGCAGGTGTGCAAAAAAATTTTGTTGCATCGAATGCTCGTCTTAGGTGACGTGGAACAAGTGGACGGTCATTTCCACGTTTGGAGTCAGTGGTAATCTCGTCGCACGTTCGATGCACGGCTTTCGGGAAGCGCACCACAAGTGTGCAAAAAAATTTTGTTGCACCGGATGCTCATCCTAGGTGGCATGGAACAAAGTGCACGGTCGTTACCACGTTTGGAGTCAGTGGTAATCTCATCGCACGTTCGATGCACGGCTTTCGGGAAGCGCACCACAGGTGTGCAAAAAAAAATTATTGCACCGGATGCTCATCTTAGGTGACGTGGAACAAGTGCACGGTCGTTACCAAGTTTGGAGTCAGTAGTAATCTCGTCACACGTTTGATGCCCGGCTTTCGGGAAGCGCACCAGAAGTGTGCAAAAAAAATTTTGTTGCACCGGATGCTCATCTCAGGTCACGTGGAACAAGTGCACGGTCGTTTCCACATTGGAGTCGGTGGTAATCTCGTTGCACGTTCGATGCACGGTTTTCGGGAAGCGCACCACAGGTGTGCTAAAAAATTATGTTGCACCGGATGCCCATCTTAGGTGACGTGGAACAAGTTTATGGTCGTTACCACGTTTGGAGTCGATGGTAATCTCATCGCAGACGTTCAATGCGGCTTTTCGGGAAGCGCACTATAGGTGTGCAAAAAATTTTGTTGCACCGGATGCTCACCTTAGGTGACGTGGAACAAGTGCACGCTCATTTCCACGTTTGGAATCAGTGGTAATCTCGTCGCACGTTTGATGAGCGGCTTTCGGGGAAGCGCGCGAGAAGTTTGCAAAAAAATTTTGTTGCACCGGATGCTGCGTCTTAGGTGACGTGGAACAAGTGCTCGGTTGTTACCACGTTTGGAGTCAGTGGCAATCTCATCGCACGTTCGATGCACGGCTTTTGGGAAGTGCACCACAGGTGTGCAAAAAAAATTTGTTGCACCGGATGCTCATCTTAGCTGACATGGAACAAGTGCACCGTCGTTACCACGATTGGAGTCGATGGTAGTAATCTCGTCGCACGCGTTCGATGCGGCTTTTCGGGAAGCGCACCATAGGTGTGAAAAAAATTTTGTTGCATCGGATGCTCATCTTAGCTGACGTGGAACAAGTGCACGGTCATTTCCACGTTTGGAGTCAGTGGTAATCTCATCGCACGTTCGATGCACGGCTTTCGGGAAACGCACCACGACTGCAAAAAAATTTTATTGCACCGGATGCTCATCCTAGGTGGCGTGGAACAAAGTGCACGGTCGTTACCATGTTTGGAGTCGGTGGTAATCTCGTCGCACGTTCGATGCGGCTTTCGGATAGCGCGCGAGAAGTGTACAAAAATTTTTTTGTTGCCTTTGGACGCTCATCTTAGATGACCGGGAACAAGTCCACGGTCGTTTCCACGTTTGGAGTCGGTGGTAATCTCGTCGCAAGTTCGATGCGGCTTTCGGGAAGCGCACTACAGGTGTACAAAAAAAATTTTTGTTACACGGATGCTCATCTTAGGTGACGTGGAACAAGTGCACGCTCATTTCCACGTTTCGAGTCGTGGTAATCTCGTCGCGCGTTCGATGCGGCTTTCGGGGAAGCGCACGAGAAGTGTGCAAAAAATTTTTGTTACCTTTGGATGCTCGTCTTAGGTGACGTGGAACAAGTGCACGGTCGTTTCCACGTTTGGAGTCGGTGGGAATCTCGTCGCACGTTCGATGCACGACTTTCGGGGAAGGACAACACAAGTGTGCAAAAAAAAATTTTGTTGCACGGATGCTCATCTTAGATGACGTGGAACAAGTGCACCGTCGTTACCACGTTTGGAGTCGATGGTAATGTCGCCGCGTTCGATGCGGCTTTCGGGGAAGCGCACCGCCAGGTGTGCAAAAAAATTTTGTTGCATCGAATGCTCGTCTTAGGTGGCGTGGAACAAGTGGGACGGTCATTTCCCACGTTTGGAGTCGTGGTAATCTCGTCGCACGTTCGATACGCGGCTTTTCGGGAGCGCACCACAAGTGTGCAAAAAATTTTGTTGCACGGATGCTCATCCTAGGTGGCGTGGAACAAAGTGCACGGTCGTTACCACGTTTGGAGTCGGTGGTAATCTCGTCGCAAGTTCGATGCGGCGGCGGGGAAGCGCACCGAAGTGTGCAAAAAAAATTTTGTTGCACGGATGCTCATCTCAGTCACGTGGAACAAGTGCACGGTCGTTTCCACATTGGAGTCGGTGGTAATCTCGTTGCGTTCGATGCGGTTTTCAGGAAGCGCACCACGGGTGTGCTAAAAATTATGTTGCACCGGATGCCCATCTTAGGTGACGTGGAACAAGTGTGCGGTCGTTACCACGTTTGAGTCGAGTGGTAATCTCATCGCACGTTCAATGCACGGCTTTCGGGGAAGCGCCGCGAGAAGTTTGCAAAAAAATTTTGTTGCACCAGATGCTCGTCTTAGGTGACGTGGAACAAGTGCGGTTGTTACCACGTTTGGAGTCGATGGCAATCTCATCGCCACGTTCGATGCGATGCACGGCTTTTGGGAAGTGCACCACGAGGTGTGCAAAAAAATTTGTTGCACGGATGCTCATCTTAGCTGACATGGAACAAGTGCACCGTCGTTACCACGATTGGAGTCGATGGTAATGTCGTCGCCGCGTTCGATGCGGCTTTTCGGGAAGCGCACCATAGGTGTGCAAAAAATTTTGTTGCATCGGATGCTCATCTTAGGCGGCGTGGAACAAGTGCGCGGTCATTTCCACGTTTGGAGTCGGTGGTAGTCTCGTGCACGTTCGATGCGGCTTTTCGGGAAGCGCACCACGGCGTGCAAAAAAATTTTATTGCACGGATGCTCATCCTAGGTGGCGTGGAACAAAGTGCACGGTCGTTTCCACGTTTGGAGTCGATGGTAATCTCGTCGCAAGATTCGATGCGGCTTTTCGGGAAGCGCACTACAGGTGTACAAAAAAATTTTGTTACACGGATGCTCATCTTAGGTGACGTGGAACAAGTGCACGCTCATTTCCACATTTCGAGTCGGTGGTAATCTCGTCGCACGTTCGATGCGGCTTTCGGGGAAGCGCGCGAGAAGTGTGCAAAAAATTTTTGTTACACGGATGCTCGTCTTAGGTGGCGTGAAACAAGTGCCGCGATCGTTTCCACGTTTGGAGTCGGTGGGAATCTCGTCGCACGTTCGATGCGACTTTCGGGAAGGACAACACAAGTGTGCAAAAAATTTTTTTTGTTGCACCGGATGCTCTTCTTAGATGACGTGGAACAAGTGCACCGTCGTTACCACGTTTGGAGTCGATGGTAATGTCATCGCCGCGTTCGATGCGGCTTTTCGGGAAGCGCACGCAGGTGTGCAAAAAAATTTTGTTGCATCGAATGCTCGTCTTAGGTGGCGTGGAACAAGTGGGCGGTCATTTCCACGTTTGGAGTCGGTGGTAATCTCGTCGCCGCGTTCGATGCCGCTTTTCGGGAAGCGCACCACAAGTGTGCAAAAAAAAATTTTGTTGCACCGGATGCTCATCCTAGGTGGCATGGAACAAAGTGCGGTCGTTACCACGTTTGGAGTCGGTGGTAATCTCATCGCACGTTCGATGCGGCTTTTCGGGAAGCGCACCACAGGTGTGCAAAAAAAAAATTATTGCACAGGATGCTCATCTTAGGTGACGTGGAACAAGTGCGGTCGTTACCAAGTTTGGAGTCGTAGTAATCTCGTCACCGCGTTTGATGCCCGGCTTTTCGGGAAGCGCACGAAGTGTGCAAAAAATTTTTTGTTGCACGGATGCTCATCTCAGGTCACGTGGAACAAGTGCGGTCGTTTCCACATTGGAGTCGGTGGTAATCTCGTTACGTTCGATGCACGGTTTTTGGGAAGCGCACCACAGGTGTGCTAAAAAATTATGTTGCACCGGATGCCCATCTTAGGTGGCGTGGAACAAGTTTATGGTCGTTACCACGTTTGGAGTCGATGGTAATCTCATCGCCACGTTCAATGCGGCTTTTCGGGGAAGCGCACTATAGGTGTGCAAAAAATTTTGTTGCACGGATGCTCACCTTAGGTGACGTGGAACAAGTGCACGCTCATTTCCACGTTTGGAGTCGGTGGTAATCTCGTCGCACGTTTGATGAGCGGCTTTCGGGGAAGCGCCACGAGAAGTTTGCAAAAAATTTTGTTGCACCGGATGCTCGTCTTAGGTGGCGTGGAACAAGTGCTCGGTTGTTACCACGTTTGGAGTCGATGGCAATCTCGCCGCACGTTCGATGCGGCTTTTTGGGAAGTGCACCACAGGTGTGCAAAAAAAAATTTGTTGCACGGATGCTCATCTTAGGCGACATGGAACAAGTGCACCGTCGTTACCACGATTGGAGTCGGTAGTAATCTCGTCGCTTGCGTTCGATGCGGCTTTCGGGGGGAAGCGCACCATAGGTGTGAAAAAAATTTGTTGCATCGGATGCTCATCTTAGGCGGCGTGGAACAAGTGCACGGTCATTTCCACGTTTGGAGTCGGTGGTAATCTCATCGCACGTTCGATGCCGCGGCTTTCGGGAAACGCACCACGGCTGCAAAAAATTTTATTGCACCGGATGCTCATCTAGGTGGCGTGGAACAAAGTGCTGCGGTCGTTACCATGTTTGGAGTCGGTGGTAATCTCGTCGCACGTTCGATGCGGCTTTTCGGATAGCGCCGCGAGAAGTGTACAAAAAATTTTGTTGCCTTTGGGCGCTCATCTTAGATATTTGGGAACAAGTCCACGGTCGTTTCCACGTTTGGAGTCGAGTGGTAATCTCGTCGCAAGTTCGATGCGGCTTTCGGGGGAGCGCACTACAGGTGTACAAAAATTTTTGTTACACGGATGCTCATCTTAGGTGACGTGGAACAAGTGCACGCTCATTTCCACGTTTCGAGTCGGTGGTAATCTCGTCGCACGTTCGATGCACGGCTTTAGGGGAAGCGCCACGAGAGTGTGCAAAAATTTTTGTTGCACTTTGGATGCTCGTCTTAGGTGACGTGGAACAAGTGCCGCGGTCGTTTCCACGTTTGGAGTCGGTGGGAATCTCGTCGCCACGTTCGATGCCGCGACTTTTCGGGAAGGACAACACAAGTGTGCAAAAAATTTTGTTGCACGGATGCTCATCTTAGATGACGTGGAACAAGTGCACCGTCGTTACCACGTTTGGAGTCGATGGTAATGTCATCATGCGTTCGATGCGGCTTTTCGGGAAGCGCACCACAGGTGTGCAAAAAAAAATTTGTTGCATCGAATGCTCGTCTTAGGTGGCGTGGAACAAGTGGGCGGTCATTTCCACGTTTGGAGTCGGTGGTAATCTCGTCGCCGCGTTCGATGCGGCTTTTCGGGAGGCGCACCACAAGTGTGCAAAAAAATTTTGTTGCACCGGATGCTCATCCTAGGTGGCGTGGAACAAAGTGTGCGGTCGTTACCACGTTTGGAGTCGGTGGTAATCTCGTCGCAAGTTCGATGCGGCTTTCGGGGAAGCGCACGAAGTGTGCAAAAAAAATTTTGTTGCACGGATGCTCATCTCGGGTCACGTGGAACAAGTGCGGTCGTTTCCACATTGGAGTCGGTGGTAATCTCGTTGCACGTTCGATGCGCGGTTTTCGGGGAAGCGCACCACAGGTGTGCTAAAAAAATTATGTTGCACCGGATGCCCATCTTAGGTGACGTGGAACAAGTGTGCGGTCGTTACCACGTTTGGAGTCGATGGTAATCTCATCGCTTGCGTTCAATGCACGGCTTTCAGGAGGCGCACTACAGGTGTGCAAAAAATTTTTGTTGCGGATGCTCCCCTTAGGTGGCGTGGAACAAGTGCACGCTCATTTCCACGTTTGGAGTCGGTGGTAATCTCGTCGCGCGTTCGATGAGCGGCTTTCGGGGAAGCGCCGCGAGAAGTTTGCAAAAAAATTTTGTTGCACCGGATGCTCGTCTTAGGTGGCGTGGAACAAGTGCGGTTGTTACCACGTTTGGAGTCGGTGGCAATCTCGCCATACGTTCGATGCCGCGGCTTTTGGGAAGTGCACCACAGGTGTGCAAAAAAAAATTTGTTGCACGGATGCTCATCTTAGGCGACATGGAACAAGTGCACCGTCGTTACCACGATTGGAGTCAGTAGTAATCTCGTCGCACGTTCGATGCGGCTTTTGGGAAGCGCGCCATAGGTGTGCAAAAATTTTTTTGTTGCATCGGATGCTCATCTTAGGCGGCGTGGAACAAGTGCACGGTCATTTCCACGTTTGGGTCGGTGGTAATCTCGTCGCGCGTTCGATGCGGCTTTTCGGGAAGCGCACCACATGTGTGCAAAAAAAATTTTGTTGCACCGGATGCTCATCCTAGGTGGCATGGAACAAAGTGCCGCGGTCGTTACCACGTTTGGAGTCGGTGGTAATCTCATCGCATGCGTTCGATGCGGCTTTTCGGGGAAGCGCACCACAGGTGTGCAAAAAAAAATTATTGCACGGATGCTCATCTTAGGTGACGTGGAACAAGTGCGGTCGTTCACGAAGTTTGGAGTCAGTAGTAATCTCGTCACACGTTTGATGCCCGGCTTTTCGGGAGCGCACCGAAGTGTGCAAAAAAATTTTGTTGCACGGATGCTCATCTCAGGTCACGTGGAACAAGTGCCGCGGTCATTTCCACATTGGAGTCGGTGGTAATCTCGTTGCACGTTCGATGCACGGTTTTCGGGGAAGCGCACCACGGTGTGCTAAAAAATTATGTTGCACCGGATGCCCATCTTAGGTGACGTGGAACAAGTTTCACGGTCGTTACCACGTTTGGAGTCGTGGTAATCTCATCGCACGTTCAATGCACGGCTTTCGGGAGCGCACTACGGATGTGCAAAAAAATTTTGTTGCACGGATGCTCACCTTAGGTGGCGTGGAACAAGTGCACGCTCATTTCCACGTTTGGAGTCGGTGGTAATCTCGTCGCACGTTCGATGAGCGGCTTTTCGAGCGCCGCGAAGTTTGCAAAAAATTTTTTGTTGTACGGATGCTCGTCTTAGGTGACGTGGAACAACTGCTCGGTTGTTACCACGTTTGGAGTCGATGGCAATCTCGCCATGCGTTCGATGCGGCTTTTGGGAAGTGCACCACAGGTGTGCAAAAAAAATTTGTTGCACCGGATGCTCATCTTAGCTGACATGGAACAAGTGCACCGTCGTTACCACGATTGGAGTCAGTAGTAATCTCGTCGCGCGTTCGATGCGGCTTTCGGGAGCGCACCATAGGTGTGAAAAAATTTTTTGTTGCATCGGATGCTCATCTTAGCTGGCGTGGAACAAGTCTTGCGGTCATTTCCACGTTTGGAGTCGGTGGTAATCTCATCCATGCGTTCGATGCGGCTTTCGGAAGCGCACCCGCACTGCAAAAAAATTTTATTGCACGGATGCTCATCCTAGGTGGCGTGGAACAAAGTGCGGTCGTTACCATGTTTGGAGTCGGTGGTAATCTCGTCATGCGTTCGATGCGGCTTTCGGATAAGCGCCGCGAGAAGTGTACAAAAAATTTTGTTGCCTTTGGGCGCTCATCTTAGATGACGGGAACAAGTCCGCGGTCGTTTCCACGTTTGGAGTCGATGGTAATCTCGTCGCAAGGATTCGATGCGGCTTTCGAGCGCACTACGGGTGTACAAAAATTTTTTGTTCCACGGATGCTCATCTTAGGTGGCGTGGAACAAGTGCCGCGGTCATTTCCACGTTTGGAGTCGGTGGTAATCTCGTCGCACGTTCGATGCGGCTTTGGGGAAGCGCACCACGGCTGTGCAAAAAAATTTATTGCACGGATGCTCATCTAGGTGGCATGGAACAAAGTGCCGCGGTCGTTACCATGTTTGGAGTCGGTGGTAATCTCGTCGCAAGTCCGATGCGGCTTTCGGGAAGCGCACTACAGGTGTACAAAAAATTTTGTTACACCGGATGCTCATCTTAGGTGACGTGGAACAAGTGCACGCTCATTTCCACGTTTGGAGTCGGTGGTAATCTCGTCGCGCGTTCGATGCACGGCTTTCGGGGAAGCGCCGCGAAGTGTGCAAAAAAATTTTGTTGCCTTTGGATGCTCGTCTTAGGTGACGTGGAACAAGTGCGGTCGTTTCCACGTTTGGAGTCGGTGGGAATCTCGTCGCTTGCGTTCGATGCGACTTTCGGGAAGGACAACACAAGTGTGCAAAAAATTTTGTTGCACGGATGCTCATCTTAGATGACGTGGAACAAGTGCACCGTCGTTACCACGTTTGGAGTCGATGGTAATGTCGTCATGCGTTCGATGCGGCTTTTCGGGGGGGCGCACCACGGTGTGCAAAAAAATTTTGTTGCATCGAATGCTGCGTCTTAGGTGACGTGGAACAGGTGGGCGGTCATTTCCACGTTTGGAGTCGGTGGTAATCTCGTCGCCGCGTTCGATGCGGCTTTTCGGGAGCGCACCACAAGTGTGCAAAAATTTTTTGTTGCCGGATGCTCTTCCTAGGTGGCGTGGAACAAAGTGCGGTCGTTACCACGTTTGGAGTCGATGGTAATCTCGTCGTAAAGTTTGATGCGGCTTTTGGGAAAGCGCGCAGAAGTGTGCAAAAAATTTTGTTGCACCGGATGCTCATCTCGGGTCGCGTGGAACAAGTGCGGTCGTTTCCACATTGGAGTCGGTGGTAATCTCGTTGCGCGTTCGATGCGGTTTTGGGGAGGCGCACCACGGGTGTGCTAAAAAATTATGTTGCACGGATGCCCATCTTAGGTGGCGTGGGAACAAGTATGCGGTCGTTACCACGTTTGGAGTCGGTGGTAATCTCGCCATGCGTTCAATGCGGCTTTCGGGAGGCGCACTACAGGTGTGCAAAAAATTTTGTTGCACGGATGCTCACCTTAGGTGGCGTGGAACAAGTGCGCTCATTTCCACGTTTGGAGTCGATGTGGT
The DNA here is from genome assembly GCA_015844335.1 of Chrysopogon serrulatus. Taxonomy (NCBI): domain Eukaryota; kingdom Viridiplantae; phylum Streptophyta; class Magnoliopsida; order Poales; family Poaceae; genus Chrysopogon; species Chrysopogon serrulatus. The sequence goes on from JADLZL010001080.1 coordinate 41,755, forward strand.
AATCTCGTCGCCGCGTTCGATGAGCGGCTTTCGGGAAAGCGCCGCCGAAGTTTGCAAAAAAATTTTGTTGCACCGGATGCTCGTCTTAGGTGGCGTGGAACAAGTGCACGGTTGTTACCATGTTTGGAGTCGGTGGCAATCTCATCGCTTGCGTTCAATGCGGCTTTTGGGAAGTGCACCACAGGTGTGCAAAAAAATTTGTTGCACGGATGCTCATCTTAGGTGACATGGAACAAGTGCACCGTCGTTACCACGATTGGAGTCGATAGTAATCTCGTCATACGTTCGATGCGGCTTTTTTGGGAAGCGGCGCCATAGGTGTGCAAAAAAATTTTGTTGCATCGGATGCTCATCTTAGCTGGCGTGGAACAAGTGCGGTCATTTCCACGTTTGGAGTCGGTGGTAATCTCGTCGCGCGTTCGATGCGCGGCTTTTAGGGGAGGCGCACCACATGTGTGCAAAAAATTTTGTTGCACGGATGCTCATCTAGGTGGCATGGAACAAAGTGCGGTCGTTACCACGTTTGGAGTCGGTGGTAATCTCGCCATGCGTTCGATGCGGCTTTCGGGAAGCGCACCACAGGTGTGCAAAAAATTATTGCACGGATGCTCATCTTAGGTGACGTGGAACAAGTGCGGTCGATTTACCAAGTTTGGAGTCGATGGTAATCTCGTCACCGCGTTTGATGCCCGGCTTTTCGGGAAGCGCGCCCGAAGTGTGCAAAAAAAATTTTGTTGCACGGATGCTCATCTCGGTCACGTGGAACAAGTGCACGGTCGTTTCCACATTGGAGTCGGTGGTAATCTCGTTGCGTTCGATGCGGTTTTTCGGGAAGCGCACCACAGGTGTGCTAAAAAATTATGTTGCACGGATGCCCATCTTAGGTGGCGTGGAACAAGTTCACGGTCGTTACCACGTTTGGAGTCGATGGTAATCTCATCGCCACGTTCAATGCCGCGGCTTTCGAGGCGCACTACAGGTGTGCAAAAAATTTTGTTGCAGGATGCTCACCTTAGGTGGCGTGGAACAAGTGCACGCTCATTTCCACGTTTGGAGTCGGTGGTAATCTCGTCGCATACGTTCGATGAGCGGCTTTCGGGGAAAGCGCCGAGAAGTTTGCAAAAAAATTTTGTTGCACCGGATGCTCGTCTTAGGTGGCGTGGAACAAGTGCTCGGTTGTTACCACGTTTGGAGTCGATGGCAATCTCATCGCTTGCGTTCGATGCGGCTTTTGGGAAGTGCACCACGGGTGTGCAAAAAAATTTGTTGTTGCCGGATGCTCATCTTAGGCGACATGGAACAAGTGCACCGTCGTTACCACGATTGGAGTCGATGGTAATCTCGTCGCACGTTCGATGCGCGGCTTTTGGGAAAGCGCACCATAGGTGTGAAAAAATTTTGTTGCATCGGATGCTCATCTTAGCTGGCGTGGAACAAGTGCGGTCGTTTCCACGTTTGGAGTCGGTGGGAATCTCGTCGCATGCGTTCGATGCGACTTTTCGGGAAGGACAACACAAGTGTGCAAAAAAATTTTTGTTGCACGGATGCTCATCTTAGATGGCGTGGAACAAGTGCACCGTCGTTACCACGTTTGGAGTCGATGGTAATGTCGCCATGCGTTCGATGCGGCTTTCGGGGAAGCGCACCACGGGTGTGCAAAAAATTTTGTTGCATCGAATGCTCGTCTTAGGTGGCGTGGAACAAGTGGGCGGTCATTTCCACGTTTGGAGTCGGTGGTAATCTCGTCGCCGCGTTCGATGCGGCATTACGGAAAGCGCACCACGGCTGTGCAAAAAATTTTATTGCACGGATGCTCATCTAGGTGGCATGGAACAAAGTGCGGTCGTTACCATGTTTGGAGTCAGTGGTAATCTCGTCGCGCGTTCGATGCGGCTTTCGGATAGCGCCGCGAGAAGTGTACAAAAACATTTTGTTGCCTTTGGATGCTCATCTTAGGTGACGGGGAACAAGTCCCTTTGTCATTTCCACGTTTGGAGTCGGTGGTAATCTCGTCGCAAGTTCGATGCATGGCTTTCGGGAAGCGCACTACAGGTGTACAAAAAATTTTTGTTACACGGATGCTCATCTTAGGTGGCGTGGAACAAGTGCACGCTCATTTCCACGTTTGAGTCGTGGTAATCTCGTCGCCGCGTTCGATGCGCGGCTTTTCGGGGAAAGCGCCGCGAAGTGTGCAAAAAATTTTGTTACACGGATGCTCGTCTTAGGTGATGTGGAACAAGTGCGCGGTCGTTTCCACGTTTGGAGTTAGTGCGAATCTCGTCGCGCGTTCGATGATGCGACTTTTCGGGAAGGACAACACAAGTGTGCAAAAAATTTTGTTGCACCGGATGCTCTTCTTAGATGGCGTGGAACAAGTGCACCGTCGTTACCACGTTTGGAGTCGATGGTAATGTCATCGCCTTGCGTTCGATGCGGCTTTTCGGGAAGCGCACCACAGGTGTGCAAAAAATTTTGTTGCATCGAATGCTCGTCTTAGGTGGCGTGGAACAAGTGGGCGGTCATTTCCACGTTTGGAGTCAGTGGTAATCCCGTCGCCGCGTTCGATGCGGCTTTTCGGGGGAGCGCACCACAAGTGTGCAAAAAAATTTTGTTGCACCGGATGCTCATCCTAGGTGGCGTGGAACAAAGTGCGGTCGTTACCACGTTTGGAGTCGGTGGTAATCTAGTCGCAGGTTCGATGCGGCTTTTCGGGAGCGCACCAGAAGTGTGCAAAAAAATTTTGTTGCACCGGATGCTCATCTCAGGTCACGTGGAACAAGTGCGGTCGTTTCCACATTGGGGTCGGTGGTAATCTTGTTTGCGTTCGATGCGGTTTTCGAGGAGGCGCACCACGGGTGTGCTAAAAAATTATGTTGCACGGATGCCCATCTTAGGTGGCGTGGAACAAGTGTGCGGCCGTTACCACGTTTGGAGTCGGTGGTAATCTCGCCCATGCGTTCAATGCGGCTTTCGGGAGGCGCACTACAGGTGTGCAAAAAATTTTGTTGCACGGATGCTCACCTTAGGTGGCGTGGAACAAGTGCACGCTCATTTCCACGTTTGGAGTCGGTGGTAATCTCGTCGCCGCGTTCGATGAGCGGCTTTCGGGGAAGCGCACCAAAGTTTGCAAAAAAATTTTGTTGCACCGGATGCTCGTCTTAGGTGCGTGGAACAAGTGTGCGGTTGTTACCACGTTTGGAGTCGATGGCAATCTCATCGCCGCGTTCGATGCCGCGGCTTTTGGTAAGTGCACCACAGGTGTGCAAAAAAATTTGTTGCACGGATGCTCATCTTAGGCTGACATGGAACAAGTGCACCGTCGTTACCACGATTGGAGTCGATAGTAATCTCGTCGCTGCGTTCGATGCGGCTTTCGGGAAGCGCACCATAGGTGTGCAAAAAATTTTGTTGCATCGGATGCTCATCTTAGGCGGCGTGGAACAAGTGCGGTCATGTCTACGTTTGGAGTCGGTGGTAATCTCGTCGCACATTCGATGCGGCTTTCGGGGAAGCGCACCACGGCTGTGCAAAAAAATTTTTTATTGCACGGATGCTCATCTAGGTGGCGTGGAACAAAGTGCACGGTCGTTACCATGTTTGGAGTCGGTGGTAATCTCGTCGCATGCGTTCGATGCCGCGGCTTTTCGGATAGCGCCGCGAAGTGTACAAAAAATTTTGTTGCCTTTGGATGCTCATCTTAGGTGACGGGGAACAAGTCCACGGTCGTTTCCACGTTTGGAGTCGATGGTAATCTCGTCGCAAGTTCGATGCGGCTTTCGGGGAAGCGCACTACTGGTGTACAAAAAATTTTGTTACCTTTGGATGCTCATCTTAGGTGGCGTGGAACAAGTGCACGCTCATTTCCACGTTTCGAGTCGGTGGTAATCTCGTCGCACGTTCGATGCGGCTTTCGGGAAGCGCGCGAGAAGTGTGCAAAAAATTTTGTTCCACGGATGCTCATCTTAGGTGGCGTGGAACAAGTGCACGCTCATTTCCACGTTTGAGTCGGTGGTAATCTCGTCGCGCGTTTGATGCGGCTTTCGGGGAAGCGCCGCGAGAAGTGTGCAAAAAATTTTGTTACACGGATGCTCGTCTTAGGTGACGTGGAACAAGTGCGGTCGTTTCCACGTTTGGAGTCGATGGGAATCTCGTCGCGCGTTCGATGCGACTTTCGGGAAGGACAACACAAGTGTGCAAAAAAATTTTGTTGCACGGATGCTCTTCTTAGATGACGTGGAACAAGTGCACCGTCGTTACCACGTTTGGAGTCGATGGTAATGTCATCGCGCGTTCGATGCGCGGCTTTCGGGAAGCGCACCACAGGTGTGCAAAAAATTTTGTTGCATCGAATGCTCGTCTTAGGTGGCGTGGAACAAGTGGGCGGTCATTTCCATGTTTGGAGTCGGTGGTAATCTCGTCGCGCGTTCGATGCGCGCTTTTGGGAAGCGCACCACAAGTGTGCAAAAAAATTTTGTTGCACGGATGCTCATCTCAGGTCACGTGGAACAAGTGCGCGGTCGTTTCCACATTGGAGTCGGTGGTAATCTCGTTGCACGTTCGATGCGGTTTTCGGGAGCGCACCACGGGTGTGCTAAAAAATTATGTTGCACCGGATGCCCATCTTAGGTGACGTGGAACAAGTGTGCGGTCGTTACCACGTTTGGAGTCGGTGGTAATCTCATCGCCGCGTTCAATGCGGCTTTCGGGGAGGCGCACTACAGGTGTGCAAAAAAATTTGTTGCACGGATGCTCACCTTAGGAGGCGTGGAACAAGTACTGCGCTCATTTCCACGTTTGGAGTCGGTGGTAATCTCGTCGCACGTTCGATGAGCGGCTTTCGGGGAAGCGCCACGAGAAGTTTGCAACAAATTTTGTTGCACCGGATGCTCGTCTTAGGTGGCGTGGAACAAGTGCGGTTGTTACCACGTTTGGAGTCGAGTGGCAATCTCTCATCGCCTGCGTTCGATGCGGCTTTTGGGAAGTGCACCACGGGTGTGCAAAAAAATTTGTTGCACCGGATGCTCATCTTAGGCTGACATGGAACAAGTGCACCGTCGTACCACGATTGGAGTCGGTAGTAATCTCGTCGCGCGTTCGATGCGGCTTTTCGGGAAGCGCACCATAGGTGTGAAAAAAATTTTGTTGCATCGGATGCTCATCTTAGGCGGCGTGGAACAAGTGCCGCGGTCATTTCCACGTTTGGGTCGGTGGTAATCTCATCGCTTACGATCGATGCGGCTTTCGGGAAAGCGCACCGCGACTGCGCAAAAAAAATTTTATTGCACCGGATGCTCATCTAGGTGGCGTCGAACAAAGTGCGGTCGTTACCATGTTTGGAGTCAGTGGTAATCTCGTCGCACGTTCGATGCGGCTTTCGGATAGCGCGCGCGAAGTGTACAAAAAATTTTGTTGCCTTTGGATGCTCATCTTAGATGACTGGGAACAAGTCCACGGTCGTTTCCACGTTTGGAGTCGGTGGTAATCTCGTCGCAAGTTCGATGCGGCTTTCAGGAAGGCGCACTACTGGTGTACAAAAAATTTTGTTACACCGGATGCTCATCTTAGGTGGCGTGGAACAAGTGCACGCTCATTTCCACGTTTCGAGTCGATGGTAATCTCGTCGCGCGTTCGATGCCGCGGCTTTTCGGGGAAGCGCCGCGAAGTGTGCAAAAAAATTTGGTTGCACTGGATGCTCGTCTTAGGTGACGTGGAACAAGTGCGGTCGTTTCCACGTTTGGAGTCGGTGGGAATCTCGTCGCACGTTCGATGCGACTTTCGGGAAGGACAACACAAGTGTGCAAAAAAATTTTTGTTGCGCGGATGCTCATCTTAGATGACGTGGAACAAGTGCACCGTCGTTACCACGTTTGGAGTCGATGGTAATGTCATCGCACGTTCGATGCGGCTTTCGGGGAAGCGCACCACAGGTGTGCAAAAAATTTTGTTGCATCGAATGCTCGTCTTAGGTGGCGTGGAACAAGTGGGCGGTCATTTCCACGTTTGGAGTCGATGGTAATCTCGTCGCGCGTTCGATGCGGCTTTCGGGGAAGCGCACCACAAGTGTGCAAAAAAATTTTTGTTGCACCGGATGCTCATCTAGGTGGCGTGGAACAAAGTGCGGTCGTTACCACATTTGGAGTCGGTGGTAATCTCGTCGCAAGATTCGATGCGGCTTTCGGGGAAGCGCACCGAAGTGTGCAAAAAATTTTTGTTGCACGGATGCTCATGTCAGTCACGTGGAACAAGTGCGCGGTCGTTTCCACATTGGAGTCGATGTGGTAATCTCGTTGCACGTTCGATGCGGTTTTTCAGGAAGGCGCACCACGGGTGTGCTAAAAATTATGTTGCACGGATGCCCATCTTAGGTGGCGTGGAACAAGTGTGCGGTCGTTACCACGTTTGGAGTCGGTGGTAATCTCATCGCCGCGTTCAATGCGGCTTTCGAGGAAGCGCACTACAGGTGTGCAAAAAAATTTTGTTGCACGGATGCTCATCTCGGTCACGTGGAACAAGTGCGGTCGTTTCCACATTGGGTCGGTGGTAATCTCGTTGCGTTCGTGCGCGGTTTTCGGGGAGGCGCACCACAGGTGTGCTAAAAGATTATGTTGCCGGAGGCCCATCTTAGGTGACGTGGAACAAGTATGCGGTCGTTACCACGTTTGGAGTCGGTGGTAATCTCATCGCACGTTCAATGCGGCTTTCGAGGGAGGCGCACTACAGGTGTGCAAAAAAATTTGTTGCACCGGATGCTCACCTTAGGTGACGTGGAACAAGTGCGCTCATTTCCACGTTTGGAGTCGGTGGTAATCGTCGTCGCGTTCGATGAGCGGCTTTCGGAAAGCGCCGCGAAGTTTGCAAAAAAATTTTGTTGCACCGGATGCTCGTCTTAGGTGGCGTGGAACAAGTGCGCGGTTGTTTACCACGTTTGGAGTCGAGTGGCAATCTCGCCGCCATGCGTTCGATGCGGCTTTTTTGGGAAGTGCCCCACAGGTGTGCAAAAAAAATTTGTTGCACCGGATGCTCATCTTAGGCTGACATGGAACAAGTGCACCGTCGTTACCACGATTGGAGTCGGTAGTAATCTCGTCGCGCGTTCGATGCGGCTTTCGGGGAAGCGCACCATAGGTGTGCAAAAAATTTTGTTGCATCGGATGCTCATCTTAGGCTGGCGTGGAACAAGTGCGGTCATTTCCACGTTTGGAGTCGGTGGTAATCTCGTCGCATGTTTGATGCGGCTTTCGGGAAGCGCACCACGGCTGTGCAAAAAAATTTTATTGCACGGATGCTCATCTAGGTGGCGTGGAACAAAGTGCGCGGTCGTTACCATGTTTGGAGTCGGTGGTAATCTCGTCGCACGTTCGATGCGCGGCTTTTCGGATAGCGCCGCGAGAAGTGTACAAAAAATTTTGTTGCCTTTGGATGCTCATCTTAGATGACTGGGAACAAGTCCCACGGTCGTTTCCACGTTTGGAGTCGGTGGTAATCTCGTCGCAAGTTCGATGCCGCGGCTTTCGGGAGCGCACTACAGGTGTACAAAAAATTTTGTTACACGGATGCTCATCTTAGGTGACGTGGAACAAGTGTGCGCTCATTTCCACGTTTCGAGTCGGTGGTAATCTCGTCGCACGTTCGATGCGGCTTTCGGGAAGCGCCGCGAAGTGTGCAAAAAATTTGGTTGCCTTTGGATGCTCGTCTTAGGTGGCGTGGAACAAGTGCGGTCGTTTCCACGTTTGGAGTCGGTGGGAATCTCGTCGCGCGTTCGATGCGACTTTCGGGAAGGACAACACAAGTGTGCAAAAAATTTTTGTTGCGCGGATACTCATCTTAGATGACGTGGAACAAGTGCACCGTCGTTACCACGTTTGGAGTCGATGGTAATGTCATCGCTGCGTTCGATGCGGCTTTCGGGGAAGCGCACCACAGGTGTGCAAAAAATTTTGTTGCATCGAATGCTCGTCTTAGGTGGCGTGGAACAAGTGGGCGGTCATTTCCACGTTTGGAGTCGGTGGTAATCTCGTCGCGCGTTCGATGCGGCTTTCGGGGAGCGCACCACAAGTGTGCAAAAAAAATTTTGTTGCACGGATGCTCATCTAGGTGGCGTGGAACAAAGTGCGGTCGTTACCACATTTGGAGTCGGTGGTAATCTCGTCGCAAGTTCGATGCGGCTTTCGGGAAGCGCACTAGAAGTGTGCAAAAAAATTTTGTTGCACGGATGCTCATCTCGGTCACGTGGAACAAGTGCGGCCGTTTCCACATTGGAGTCGGTGGTAATCTCGTTGCACGTTCGATGCGGTTTTCGGGGAGGCGCACCACGGGTGTGCTAAAAAATTATGTTGCACGGATGCCCATCTTAGGTGACGTGGAACAAGTGTGCGGTCGTTACCACGTTTGGAGTCGGTGGTAATCTCATCGCTTGCGTTCAATGCGGCTTTCGGGAGCGCACTACAGGTGTGCAAAAAATTTTGTTGCACGGATGCTCATCTCAGGTCACGTGGAACAAGTGCGGTCGTTTCCACATTGGAGTCGGTGGTAATCTCGTTGCGTTCGATGCGGTTTTTCGGGAGCGCACCACGGGTGTGCTAAAAGATTATGTTGCACAGGAGGCCCATCTTAGGTGACGTGGAACAAGTATGCGGTCGTTACCACGTTTGGAGTCGGTGGTAATCTCGCCGCGCGTTCAATGCCGCGGCTTTCGGGGAGCGCACTACAGGTGTGCAAAAAAATTTGTTGCACGGATGCTCACCTTAGGTGACGTGGAACAAGTGCGCTCATTTCCACGTTTGGAGTCGGTGGTAATCTCGTCGCCGCGTTCGATGAGCGGCTTTCGGGGAAAGCGCGCGCGAAGTTTGCAAAAAAATTTTGTTGCACCGGATGCTGCGTCTTAGGTGGCGTGGAACAAGTGCGGTTGTTACCACGTTTGGAGTCGATGGCAATCTCGCCATGCGTTCGATGCGGCTTTTGGGAAGTGCCCCACAGGTGTGCAAAAAAAATTTGTTGCACGGATGCTCATCTTAGGCGACATGGAACAAGTGCACCGTCGTTACCACGATTGGAGTCGAGTAGTAATCTCGTCGCGCGTTCGATGCGGCTTTTCGGGAAGCGCACCATAGGTGTGCAAAAAAATTTTGTTGCATCGGATGCTCATCTTAGGCGGCGTGGAACAAGTGCGGTCATTTCCACGTTTGGAGTCGGTGGTAATCTCGTCGCATGTTTGATGCGGCTTTCGGGAAAGCGCACCACGGACTGTGCAAAAAAAATTTTATTGGACGGATGCTCATCCTAGGTGGCGTGGAACAAAGTGCACGGTCGTTACCATGTTTGGAGTCGGTGGTAATCTCGTCGCGCGTTCGATGCGGCTTTCGGATAGCGCCGCGAGAAGTGTACAAAAAAATTTTGTTGCCTTTGGATGCTCATCTTAGATGACTGGGAACAAGTCACGGTCGTTTCCACGTTTGGAGTCGGTGGTAATCTCGTCGCAAGTTCGATGCGGCTTTTCGGGGAGCGCACTACGGGTGTACAAAAAATTTTTGTTACACGGATGCTCATCTTAGGTGACGTGGAACAAGTGCACGCTCATTTCCACGTTTGAGTCGGTGGTAATCTCGTCGCACGTTCGATGCGGCTTTCGGGGAAGCGCCACGAAGTGTGCAAAAAAATTTGGTTGCCTTTGGATGCTCGTCTTAGGTGACGTGGAACAAGTGCGGTCGTTTCCACGTTTGGAGTCGGTGGGAATCTCGTCGCGCGTTCGATGCCGCGACTTTCGGGAAGGACAACACAAGTGTGCAAAAAAATTTTGTTGCGCCGGATGCTCATCTTAGATGGCGTGGAACAAGTGCACCGTCGTTACCACGTTTGGAGTCGATGGTAATGTCGCCATGCGTTCGATGCGGCTTTCGGGAAGCGCACCACAGGTGTGCAAAAAATTTTGTTGCATCGAATGCTCGTCTTAGGTGGCGTGGAACAAGTGGGCGGTCATTTCACGTTTGGAGTCGATGGTAATCTCGTCGCGCGTTCGATGCGGCTTTCGGGAAGCGCACCACAAGTGTGCAAAAATTTTTGTTGCACGGATGCTCATCCTAGGTGGCGTGGAACAAAGTGCACGGTCGTTACCACATTTGGAGTCGGTGGTAATCTCGTCGCCAGGATTCGATGCGGCTTTCGGGAGCGCACTAGAAGTGTGCAAAAAATTTTTTGTTGCACGGATGCTCATCTCAGGTCACGTGGAACAAGTGCGGCCGTTTCCACATTGGAGTCGGTGGTAATCTCGTTGCGTTCGATGCGGTTTTTCGGGAAGCGCACCACGGGTGTGCTAAAAAATATGTTGCACGGATGCCCATCTTAGGTGACGTGGAACAAGTGTGCGGTCGTTACCACGTTTGGAGTCGGTGGTAATCTCATCGCACGTTCAATGCGGCTTTCGGGGAGGCGCTACTGGTGTGCAAAAAATTTTGTTGCACGGATGCTCATCTCGGGTCACGTGGAACAAGTGCGCGGTCGTTTCCACATTGGAGTCAGTGGTAATCTCGTTGCACGTTCGATGCACGTTTTTCGGGAGGCGCACCACAGGTGTGCTAAAGATTATGTTGCACGGAGGCCCATCTTAGGTGGCGTGGAACAAGTGTACGGTCGTTACCACGTTTGGAGTCGGTGGTAATCTCATCGCGCGTTCAATGCACAGCTTTCGGGGAGGCGCACTACAGGTGTGCAAAAAAATTTGTTGCACGGATGCTCACCTTAGGTGGCGTGGAACAAGTGCGCTCATTTCCACGTTTGGAGTCGGTGGTAATCTCGTCGCGCGTTCGATGAGCGGCTTTCGGGAAGCGCACGAGAAGTTTGCAAAAAATTTTGTTGCACGGATGCTCGTCTTAGGTGGCGTGGAACAAGTGCGCGGTTGTTACCACGTTTGGAGTCGGTGGCAATCTCGCCATACGTTCGATGCGGCTTTTGGGAAGTGCCCCGCAGGTGTGCAAAAAAAAAATTTGTTGCACGGATGCTCATCTTAGGCTGACATGGAACAAGTGCACCGTCGTTACCACGATTGGAGTCGATAGTAATCTCGTCGCGCGTTCGATGCGGCTTTCGGGAAGCGCACCATAGGTGTGCAAAAAATTTTGTTGCATCGGATGCTCATCTTAGGCGGCGTGGAACAAGTGCGCGGTCATTTCCACGTTTGGAGTCGGTGGTAATCTCGTCGCATGTTTGATGCGGCGGCGGGGAAGCGCACCACGGCTGTGCAAAAAAATTTTATTGCACGGATGCTCATCTAGGTGGCGTGGAACAAAGTGCCGCGTCGTTACCATGTTTGGAGTCAGTGGTAATCTCGTCGCCACGTTCGATGCGGCTTTTCGGATAGCGCCGAGAAGTGTACAAAAAATTTTGTTGCCTTTGGATGCTCATCTTAGGTGACGGGGAACAAGTCCGCGGTCGTTTCCACGTTTGGAGTCGGTGGTAATCTCGTCGCAAGTTCGATGCGGCTTTCGGGGAAGCGCACTACAGGTGTACAAAAAATTTTTTGTTACGGATGCTCATCTTAGGTGGCGTGGAACAAGTGCACGCTCATTTCCACGTTTCGAGTCGGTGGTAATCTCGTCGCACGTTCGATGCCGCGGCTTTTCGGGAAGCGCCACGAGAAGTGTGCAAAAAAATTTGGTTGCTTTGGATGCTCGTCTTAGGTGGCGTGGAACAAGTGCACGGTCGTTTCCACGTTTGGAGTCGGTGGGAATCTCGTCGCCGCGTTCGATGCGGCTTTCGGGAAGGACAACACAAGTGTGCAAAAAATTTTTGTTGCGCGGATGCTCATCTTAGATGGCGTGGAACAAGTGCACCGTTGTTACCACGTTTGGAGTCGATGGTAATGTCGCCATGCGTTCGATGCGGCTTCGGGAAGTGCACCACAGGTGTGCAAAAAAAAAATTTTGTTGCATCGGATGCTCATCTTAGGTGACATGGAACAAGTGCACCGTCATTTCCACGTTTGGAGTCGATGTGGTAATCTCGTCGCGCGTTCGATGCGGCTTTTCGGGGAGGCGCACCATAGGTGTGCAAAAAAATTTTGTTGCATCGGATGCTCATCTTAGGTGGCGTGGAACAAAGTGCACGGTCATTACCACATTTGGAGTCGGTGGTAATCTCGTCGCATGTTTGATGCGGCTTTCGGGAAGCGCACCACGGTGTGCAAAAAAATTTTTATTGCACGGATGCTCATCTAGGTGGCGTGGAACAAAGTGCGGTCGTTTCCATGTTTGGAGTCGGTGGTAATCTCGTCGCGTTCGATGCGGTTTTCGGGGAAGCGCACCACAGGTGTACAAAAAATTTTGTTGCACTGGATGCCCATCTTAGGTGACGTGGAACAAGTATGCGGTCGTTACCACGTTTGGAGTCGGTGGTAATCTCATCGCCGCGTTCAATGCGGCTTTGAGGCGCACTACAGGTGTGCAAAAAATTTTGTTGCACCGGATGCTCATCTTAGGTCACGTGGAACAAGTGCGCTCATTTCCACGTTGGAGTCGGTGGTAATCTCGTCGCGTTCGATGCGGTTTTCGGGAAGCGCACCACGAGGTGTGCAAAAGATTATGTTGCTTTGGATGCCCATCTTAGGTGGCGTGGAACAAGTGTGCGGTCGTTACCGCGTTTGGAGTCGGTGGGAATCTCATCGCTTTACGTTCAATGCGACTTTCGGGAAGGACAACACGGGTGTGCAAAAAAATTTTGTTGCGCCCGGATGCTCATCTTAGATGGCGTGGAACAAGTGCACCGCTCATTTCCACGTTTGGAGTCGGTGGTAATCTCATCGCCGCGTTCGATGAGCGGCTTTCGGGAAGCGCACGAGAAGTTTGCCAAAAAAAATTTTGTTGCATCGAATGCTCGTCTTAGGTGACGTGGAACAAGTGGGCGGTCATTTACCACGTTTGGAGTCGATGGTAATCTCGTCGCGCGTTCGATGCGGCTTTTGGGAAGTGCCCCAGGTGTGCAAAAAAAAATTTGTTGCACCGGATGCTCATCTTAGGTGACATGGAACAAAGTGCACCGTCGTTACCACATTTGGAGTCGATGGTAATCTCGTCGCAAGCGTTCGATGCGGCTTTTTGGGGAGCGCACCATAGGTGTGCAAAAAATTTTGTTGCATCGGATGCTCATCTTAGGGGCGTGGAACAAGTGCGGTCATTTCCACGTTTGGAGTCGGTGGTAATCTCGTTGCATGTTTGATGCGGCGGTTTTTCGGGAAGCGCACCCGGGTGTGCTAAAAAAATTTTGTTGCACCGGATGCTCATCTTAGGTGGCGTGGAACAAAGTGCCGCGGTCGTTACCATGTTTGGAGTCGATGGTAATCTCGCCTTGCGTTCAATGCGGCTTTTCGGATAGCGCGCAGGTGTACAAAAATTTTTGTTACTGGATGCTCACCTTAGGTGGCGTGGAACAAGTCCGCGCTCATTTCCCGTTTGGAGTCGGTGGTAATCTCGTCGCTTGCGTTCGATGCGGTTTTCGGGAGGCGCACCACAGGTGTGCAAAAATTTTGTTGCACGGATGCTCATCTTAGGTGGCGTGGAACAAGTGCGCTCGTTTCCGCGTTTGAGTCGATGGTAATCTCTCATACGTTCAATGCACGGCTTTAGGGAAAGCGCACTACGGTGTGCAAAAAAATTTGTTGCACAGGATGCTCGTCTTAGGTGGCGTGGAACAAGTGCGCTCATTTCCACGTTTGGAGTCGGTGGTAATCTCATCGCCGCGTTCGATGAGCGGCTTTTCGAGGAAGCGCCGCGAAGTTTGCAAAAAATTTTTTGTTGCACGGATGCTGCCGTCTTAGGTGGCGTGGAACAAGTGCCGCGGTTGTTACCACGTTTGGAGTCGATGGCAATCTCGCCATGCGTTCGATGCGGCTTTTGGGAAGTGCCCCACGGGTGTGCAAAAAAATTTGTTGCACGGATGCTCATCTTAGCTGACATGGAACAAGTGCACCGTCGTTACCGCGATTGGAGTCGATAGTAATCTCGTCGCGCGTTCGATGCGGCTTTTTGGGGAGGCGCACCATAGGTGTGCAAAAAAATTTTGTTGCATCGGATGCTCATCTTAGGCGGCGTGGAACAAGTGTGCGGTCATTTCCACGTTTGGAGTCGGTGGTAATCTCGTCGCATGTTTGATGCGGCTTTTCGGGAAATGCACCACGGCGTGCAAAAAATTTTATTGCACGGATGCTCATCTAGGTGGCGTGGAACAAAGTGCGCGGTCGTTACCATGTTTGGAGTCGGTGGTAATCTCGTCGCCCGCGTTCGATGCCGCGGCTTTCGGATGGCGCGAGAAGTGTACAAAAAAAATTTTGTTGCCTTTGGATGCTCATCTTAGGTGACAGGGGAACAAGTCCGCGGTCGTTTCCACGTTTGGAGTCGGTGGTAATCTCGTTACTTAAAGTTCGATGCGGCTTTGGGAGGCGCACTACAGGTGTACAAAATTTTTTTGTTACACGGATGCTCATCTTAGGTGGCGTGGAACAAGTGCGCGCTCATTTCCGCGTTTGGTCGGTGGTAATCTCGTCGCCGCGTTGATGCGGCTTTCGGGGAAAGCGCCGCGAAGTGTGCAAAAAATTTGGTTTACCTTTGGATGCTCGTCTTGGGTGGCGTGGAACAAGTGCTGCGCTCATTTCCGCGTTTGGAGTCGGTGGTAATCTCGTCGCCACGTTCGATGAGCGGCTTTCGGGGAAGCGCCGCGACAAGTTTGCAAAAAAATTTTGTTGCACGGATGCTCGTCTTAGGTGGCGTGGAACAAGTGCGGTTGTTACCACGTTTGGAGTCGAGTGGCAATCTCGCCGCCGCGTTCGATGCACGGCTTTTGGGAAGTGCCCACAGGTGTGCAAAAAAATTTGTTGCACGGATGCTCATCTTAGGTGACATGGAACAAGTGCACCGTCGTTACCACGATTGGAGTCGATGGTAATCTCGTCGCGCGTTCGATGCCGCGGCTTTCGGGAAGCGCACCATAGGTGTGCAAAAAAATTTTGTTGCATCGGATGCTCATCTTAGGCGGCATGGAACAAGTGCGGTCATGTCCACGTTTGGAGTCGGTGGTAATCTCGTCGCATGTTTGATGCGGCTTTCGGGGAAGCGCACCACAAGTGTGCAAAAAAATTTTATTGCACGGATGCTCATTTTAGGTGGCGTGGAACAAAGTGCGCGGTCGTTACCATGTTTGGAGTCGGTGGTAATCTCGTCGCTACGTTCGATGCGCGGCTTTCGGATGGCGCGGCGAGGTGTGTAAAAAAATTTTGTTGCCTTTGGATGCTCATCTTAGGTGACGGGGAACAAAAGTCCGCGATTCGTTTACCCGCGTTTGGAGTCGAGTGGTAATCTCGTCGCAAGTTCGATGCGGCTTTTCGGGGCGCACTACGG
The DNA here is from genome assembly GCA_015844335.1 of Chrysopogon serrulatus. Classification (NCBI taxonomy): domain Eukaryota; kingdom Viridiplantae; phylum Streptophyta; class Magnoliopsida; order Poales; family Poaceae; genus Chrysopogon; species Chrysopogon serrulatus. The sequence goes on from JADLZL010001080.1 coordinate 57,135, forward strand.
GTGTACAAAAAATTTTGTTACACCGGATGCTCATCTTAGGTGGCGTGGAACAAGTGGACGCTCATTTCACGTTTGAGTCGAGTGGTAATCTCGTCGCCGTTCGATGCGGCTTTCGGGGAAGCGCACCACGAAGTGTGCAAAAATTTTGTTCCACCGGATGCTCATCTTAGGTGGCGTGGAACAAAGTGCGCGCTCATTTCCCGTTTGGAGTCGGTGGTAATCTCGTCGCCAGCGTTTGATGCGGCTTTTCGGGGAAGCGCCGAAGTGTGCAAAAAAATTTTGTTACACGGATGCTCATCTTAGGTGGCGTGGAACAAGTGCGCGGTCGTTTCCACGTTTGGAGTCGATGGGAATCTCGTTGCCGTTCGATGCCGCGACTTTTCGGGAAGGACAACACAAGTGTGCAAAAAAATTTTGTTGCACGGATGCTCTTCTTAGATGGCGTGGAACAAGTGCACCGTCGTTACCACGTTTGGAGTCGATGGTAATGTCATCGCCAGGCGTTCGATGCGGCTTCGGGAGGCGCACCACAGGTGTGCAAAAAATTTTGTTGCATCGAATGCTCGTCTTAGGTGGCGTGGAACAAGTGGGCGGTCATTTCCATGTTTGGAGTCGATTGGTAATCTCGTCGCCGCGTTCGATGCGGCTTTTGGGAAGCGCACCACAAGTGTGCAAAAAAAATTTTGTTGCACGGATGCTCATCTCAGGTGGCGTGGAACAAAAGTGCGGTCGTTTACCAAGTCGGTGGTAATCTGTTGCCGCGTTCGATGCGGTTTTCATGCTAAAATTTTTTATTGCGGATGCTCATCTTAGGTCACGTGGAACAAGTGCGGTCGTTTCCACATTGGGTCGGTGGTAATCTCGTTGCCGCGTTCGATGCGGTTTTCGGGAGCGCACCACGGTGTGCTAAAAAAATTATGTTGCGGATGCCCATCTTAGGTGACGTGGAACAAGTGTGCGGTCGTTACCACGTTTGGAGTCGGTGGTAATCTCATCGCCGCGTTCAATGCGCGGCTTTTCGAGGCGCACTAAGGTGTGCAAAAAATTTGTTGCACGGATGCTCACCTTAGGTGGCGTGGAACAAGTGCGCGCTCATTTCCACGTTTGGAGTCGGTGGTAATCTCATCGCGCGTTCGATGAGCGGCTTTTGGGAAGCGCCGCGAGAAGTTTGCAAAAAATTTTGTTGCACGGATGCTCGTCTTAGGTGACGTGGAACAAGTGCGGTTGTTACCACGTTTGGAGTCGTTGGCAATCTCATCGCCGTTCGATGCGGCTTTTGGGAAGTGCACCATAGGTGTGCAAAAAAATTTGTTGCACGGATGCTCATCTTAGGCGACATGGAACAAGTGCGCGGTCGTTACCGCGATTGGAGTCGGTGGTAATCTCATCGCCGTTCGATTGCGGCTTTCGGGAAGCGCACCATAGGTGTGAAAAAATTTTTGTTGCATCGGATGCTCATCTTAGGTGGCGTGGAACAAGTGCGGTCATTTCCACGTTTGGAGTCGGTGGTAATCTCATCGCCGCGTTCGATGCGGCTTTCGGGGATAGCACCACGACTGCGCAAAAAAATTTTTTTATTGCACGGATGCTCATCTTAGATGGCGTCGAACAAAGTGCAGTCGTTACCATGTTTGGAGTCGGTGGTAATCTCGTCGCACGTTCGATGCGGCTTTCGGATAGCGCGCGAGAAGTGTACAAAAATTTTTTTGTTTTGGATGCTCATCTTAGGTGGCGTGGAACAAGTCCGCAGTCGTTTCCACGTTTGGAGTCGATGGTAATCTCGTCGCAAGTTCGATGCGGCTTTTCGGGGAGCGCACTACGGGTGTACAAAAAATTTTTGTTACACGGATGCTCATCTTAGGTGGCGTGGAACAAGTGCACGCTCATTTCCACGTTCCGTCGTTGGTAATGCCGTCGCTTTTTCGTGCGAAAGCGCCGCGAAAAGTGTGCAAAAAAATTTTGTTCCACGGATGCTCATCTTAGGTGGCGTGGAACAAGTGCGATCATTTCCGCGTTTGGAGTCGGTGGGAATCTCGTCGCCCGTTTGATGCGCGACTTTCGGGAAGGACAACACAAGTGTGCAAAAAATTTTTGTTACACCGGATGCTCGTCTTAGATGGCGTGGAACAAGTGCACCGTCGTTTCACGTTTGGAGTCGATGGGAATGTCATCGTTCGATGCACGACTTTCGGGAAGGACAACACCAAGTGTGCAAAAAATTTTGTTACGCATCGGATGCTCTTCTTAGATGACGTGGAACAAGTGGACGGTCATTTACCGTTTGGAGTCGGTGGTAATGTCGTCGCCGCGTTCGATGCGCGGCTTTCGGGAAGCGCACCACAGGTGTGCAAAAAATTTTGTTGCATCGGATGCTCATCGTCTTAGGTGGCGTGGAACAAGTGGGCCGGTCATTTCCATGTTTGGAGTCAGTGGTAATCTCGTCGCAACGTTCGATGCGGCTTTTGGGAAAGCGCACCACAAGTGTGCAAAAAAATTTTGTTGCTTAGGATGCTCATCTCGGTCACGTGGAACAAGTGCACGTCGTTTTCCACATTGGAGTCGGTGGTAATCTCGTTGCGTTCGATGCCGCGGTTTTTCGGGAGGCGCACCACAGGTGTGCTAAAAAATTATGTTGCCGCCGGATGCCCATCTTAGGTGACGTGGAACAAGTGTGCGGTCGTTACCACGTTTGGAGTCGGTGGTAATCTCGCCGCACGTTCAATGCGGCTTTCGGGAGGCGCACTACGGTGTGCAAAAAAATTTGTTGCACGGATGCTCACCTTAGGAGGCGTGGAACAAGTGCCGCTCATTCCCGCGTTTGGAGTCGGTGGTAATCTAAATCTCGCCGCGTTCGATGAGCGGCTTTCGGGAAAGCGCCGCGAAGTTTGCAACAAATTTTGTTGCACCGGATGCTCGTCTTAGGTGGCGTGGAACAAGTGCACGGTTGTCGTTACGTTTGGAGTCGGTGGCAATCTCATCGCGCGTTCGATGCGGCTTTTGGGGAAGTGCACCACGGGTGTGCAAAAAAATTTGTTGCACGGATGCTCATCTTAGGTGACATGGAACAAGTGCACCGTCGTTCCCGCGATTGGAGTCGGTAGTAATCTCGTCGCGCGTTCGATGCGGCTTTTCGGGAAGCGCACCATAGTTTGTGAAAATTTTTTTGTTGCACCGGATGCTCATCTTAGCTGGCGTGGAACAAGTGCGGTCATTTCCACGTTTGGAGTCGGTGGTAATCTCATCGCCGCGTTCGATGCACGGCTTTCGGGAAGTGCACCACGACTGCGCAAAAAAAATTTCGGATGCTCATGCTAGGTGGCGTGGAACAAAGTGCACGGTCGTTACCATGTTTGGAGTCGGTGGTAATCTCGTCGCCGCGTTCGATGCGGCTTTTCAGATAGCATTTGGAAATGCAAAAAAAATTTTGTTACACTGGATGCTCATCTTGGGTCATGTGGAACATGCTTCTCCTGACCAAGGCGTCCGACCTCATTGATCAGGCCACCCCTCTCCGCAGCAAAGTTGCCCGCTCCACCTTGGCCTCTTGCAACTTCTTCTCAAATGGGCTACCTGCACCTTTAGGAATTATTTTCGTCCGCGTATCGGTACGATGGACTTGAAGCACTGCACGCGGTATCCTGCGGTCTTCTCAATGCTCTGCAATCAACAAAGAGGGTCAATATTTTTCAAGCAATTACTGGTGTACCTAGTTCAACAATGGCTCCTTACCTTGATCTAACTGAACAATCTTCTACAGTGCATTGGAGCTTCTGGTGCCCTCAGTGGTCTTCCTGGTAGACCCGCCCACTTTCGTCTCCCACTGGTATGCGTCATTATTACTTTGTCCTTTATGCCGTATCATCATTATGCGAGGGTGTGGGCAAGTATAGGGAGGCAGACAACGCAACAAAGGGGAAGCTGGCTATAGGGAACCGTGTGGTGGCCAGCTGGCCATGAACCGCCTTGGCGCCGAGGGATGGAAGTAGAACATATGTATAGTAGGGGTTCTTTGAGAAAAGAGTATCATAGTCGGTGTCTATCCCGAAGAGGTATGGACCTAAATGACACTACTGTAACAAGGATGCAGGGGGTAGTATTTGATTTTTTAAAATTCATATACCAAAAGTGGCACTACTAAACAAGTTTAGGGATCAGATTTCAATTTTGAAAATTCATGGACCTAAATAACATAGCTTCACAAGTTTAAGGGCCACCGGTTTATTTAACTATT
>JADLZL010001081.1:0-207794 GCA_015844335.1 Chrysopogon serrulatus
TACTGTCAATGGTTGCTAAAGGTGATAATCCAAATGTTAGGATACCGGTGATCACCTATTGGGTGCATCCCAGTAGACACCAAGGTTCATACATGTAAAGAGGCTCCCATTATAAGATATGAGGAATTTCTTGGCGTTTTAAAATAATATCAGTTGTTCATTCATTTATTTAAAAACTATAAGAAAGCTGAAGAGGAAACTAAGTTGTAGGTTAGGGCTTAATTTGTGAGTCAGAAATTGATTGCAAAAATTTAAACCAAGGGATATAACATGTTCTGTAATTTCATGAACCAACCGTTTTTTTTTTTGTCAAATCAATCGGCTTTTAGCAGTTTGATTGCATAGACAGTCTTTTAAGTGAACCAGATTGGTTTAGGCTCTGGTTCAGTCTTTTAGCAGCCCGGTGCTGGTCCGGTCCGGTCCATAGTAGTTGGTTCAATGTTCGGTTCGGTCCTAATAACTATGGTAAGTACTCAAAATTTTAGATATTGAGGATAGAATGAGTACTATATTTTTAGTATTATTAGGGATAGATATAGGTAATCTATTGAATATGCTCTTAGCTTTACATCATGCAACACATATTAATCTCTTGTATTTTGATTGTTAAGTTAAGCATTGCGTAAGGGCCTGTTGGGATCACCTACGGCCAGATACTAGATGGACTAAAAAACTAGCCTAAATACCTATGATTGACCAACCAGTTGGGTAATAACTAATTGTAGACTTTGATCGACAAATTAGCCAACCTATTACGTTCCTGTTTAGATGGATTTGGACTAAAAATAGCTAGCTAATAATTATCCCTATGCATTCAAACATGCCCTAAATTAGAATTTAAAGGATTTTAATAAGGTCAAGGTCACAAATTAGATCTTGGATATTCGACAGAACATATATATAGTTCCCGTAAGAGCATAATAAACGTAATTCCTCCTAATACATCAAGATTATATTGGCGTGGATTATTTTGTTCTCAAACGAGGTCTAATAACAATTTTCATCATAGAGTGGCTGCTTCCTAAGTCTTGTGTAGATCAGACACATTCGGTTCTGTAAAATGGTGAACTAAGTATGCCCAATAATATACAAAAACGATTTTTTCGTGATGCCAGCAATTTTGTTTACTAACGGTTTATAAGGAGCAGGTGCTAGCAGAAAAAAATATGTGGACCCAAGTTAAAAACCGATAAGTACATGTATTTACGTTGACAGTTCATTAAGCAAACCACTAATGTCAATGGCATTTACACTAAGCAGGGCGCCAGCACCACCGTGACCAAGGCCCAAATGCACCTGTTACCTATAAGGACTTTTTGGGCACAAATCCACCAGTGTTTACTCAATCGGAGGAACCTGTGCAGGCGGATGAGTGGCTCAATACTATTGAGCAGAAGTTCCGTCTTCTTCCTCAGTGCACTGATAATAAAAAAACTGAGTTTGCAGCCCAACAGTTGCATGGAGCTGCTGGTGTGTGGTGGACAAATTACTTGGCCACTTTGCCTGAGAATGCCAAACCAACCTGGGCAGAATTTAGGGAAGCTTTCCATAAGTCTCACATTTCTGAAGGCACTATGAAGATCAAGATGATGGAATTTCTGAAGCTGACTCAGGGTACTAAAACAGTAACTAAGTACGCCCATGCCTTTAATCATTTATCCAAGCATGCCCCTGGGCATGTGGATACTCCGCAAAAAGCATGGATTGTTTCATGCGTGGATTATCTCTTAAGCTTCAAGATGATCTAGCTCTCAACAAATGCACAACTTATGAAGAGCTGGTTAGTGATGTCATTACTCGAGAGAATTCTCATCGTCTATACAAGGAAGACAAAAAGCATCTCAGCCACTGCGTCAGACTCAGTTAGTGCAGAGCTCTCAGTACCGTCCACCATTCAAACAGTATAGGCCACCTCAGCGGCAGAAGACTCAGCAAAATGCTCCACGTCCACAGTTCCAGCAAGGGAACGCACCCAGAGGTATTCAGAGTGGTTCCAAAGCCCCATCTTATACTTGTGGGAAAATTGGACATTTTGCTCGTGAGTGTCCTCAGTCCAAATGTTGGTATCTGTTAATGCCTACTGAATAATCCGCAAGCGCACGGATACGATGTAGCACTTCACCGGATGAATAGACCCAGTTTTAATATCGAACTCAAAGGAAGATGTGTGAGGGTAATCTAAACTACAACTTAACCATCTGAGTAGCAAACAAGGCTGTAGAAGATAGGGATATAGAGAAGACAACTAATGCTTCTAATTCAGGTTTAAGTAAGATATGTTTAGAATGTTTCACTGGAGAATTGGATAGAGGAGCACAGGCAAAACTGTAACCCGGCTACCAATTATTCTCCTGCTCGGCCTACCGACGGGATAGTGGATTATATAAGATTCAAAGGAGCTATAAAGTCACCTCCGCGAGCTACCACCAAATCCGGAAGATAGGGTATATCTACGAGTAACGGAGTCTAAGCACCACACTTACACTATGAATACTACTCTAACCCAAGAGCTACAAGGATTAAAGTACTCAAAAGAGTCGTAAACAGGTAAAACGAGATAAACAATGTTACTTACTTGAACACTGAAGTCGATTCCAAAGCAATCTCAGATACAAGCCGTAGAGGCAGCACCGACAGGCCGATACTTCCTCCAAAACTCTCTCTTTGACTCTATCTCTCTATTTCTGATAGAGAACTAGCTTCTAGAGGTATAGAACTAGTTTTCTCTTGGAATGCTAACTCTAGAGGGGTATGTCCATTTGAGGGACACCTCTCAGGATCCTAACTAGGGTTTCTCGATAAAGCTCTTCTTCTTCAGAATGGATCCACCCCCCCCGAGGAAGTTGATCTCCTTTTATAGTCTTGGCGAATCAACGTGAGCCCTTGGATCAAACCGACTTTGGCGGACGGTGGAGATCAATCCTTAAAGACAGTGGAGCAACCTGGGAGAAGCGGGCCGTGAGTGGGCTAGGGCCCAGACTGACCGGTCCAGGGCCAGACCGGCCAGTCTGGTCTGGTGGCCGTTGGCTCTCCCCTTCGGTGCATAGTCTTCTCGTCCCTTCTAGAATCTTCCTGCGTAGCCGTGGCATCTATTCTTGCATTCTATGTTGTGTTATAGCACAAAAGTGCGTCGTTTCCAGTGTATGCCTGCAAAACCACTGATTCACCAAAACTCGTAGAATTCGTTAGTCAAAGCCCTACTTCTAGGTAGATGGATTGCTTTTTATGTCACTTTGGAAGGTTAGTTGACGGTTGGATTTGAACATTAAGGACCGTCAACAACACCCCTACACTTAGGCTTTTACTCGTCCTCGAGAAAAGATTGGATAACTTCAGACATAACTCCAGACAAAGATATCAACATAGGTTCATCCCTGGTCATATCTGCACTGTGGAATTCAAAGTGTCTACCATGCAACTTTGGGGAGTTGAAAAGTAGAACAGCTGAACAGATTACCTTTATCTCATTGCCAAGTCCTTTGGAGGTTTTTACAAGATTTTTAAAATAAAACATAGCTTACCTGCTCCTCGATGTGGTGCTCTCAAGTCACTTATTATATGTGGTATTTGTGGATTCTCACTTAGGCATGTATGAGTGAATGCCTTTCCTTGCAACCTACCTCTAATAGGCTTATATGGAGTTTAAAGGTTTGGCAAGGAGTAATATATTCACCTTACACATCACTGAGCCAGTGTAAGAGTCCCAAGGAGAGAGGTGTCATACTCTTAGATCAAGATGTGCATGTGTGTGGAATATATGGTGGCTATCCTGATTCTACTATGCTCATACTTTGAAGAATATATCTCTTTTGCTTAAATTGGAGTGCTTGGGGACAATGGGCTATCATGGATTTTCTTTTCTTTCTTTTTTAGAAAGCTGGGCATCTAAGTGCCCTATTCTTTTTAGCATTTGGACCCTTGTCCATTTTTCTTTTTGAACTCTCTTTTTATTCTTTTTGCATAGCCCATGTCTTCTTGCATGAAATCTTTTTGCAAGATAGAGATTTTTGAGAATGTTAGAGCATAAGTGAATGAGATCTTACCAAAAGTCTTTTTGGGTGCGTACTCTCAGTGCAAGAGCAGCACATTTTCTATGTGGATGGAAAAGGTTACGCCTACCCCTAGTGTAGGGATAGTGCATATATGGAGTGTAAGTGGATCTTGATCTTGGGAGCATGATAAATCTCTACAGCATGGGTCTCAAAAGCTGACAGAGTTCAGTGCAAGACAAGCAACTTATGTAGAAAACTTATGATCATGTATGGCTCTATAGGCAATTAAATACCACAGAGGAGTAGCATAGCTATTGCTTTTATGTTTTGAAATAAATGCTCCAATAACTAGGCATAGAGGTTCAGGTTCTCATGTTCTACTATCTCTTACTTGTCAACAACTTAAGAGGCATGGGGTCCGTATAAAGAGTTCCCAACAGCAGCAAGTTTTAGCAGGAGATGAATTATATGATTCTTGCCTTAAGTCATGACCAAGTTAATCATCTTGTTTGAGGTGCAATCATATTTTATTAAAGATATTCAATTAAGTTCAGTGATAATACATGAGAGTGTTTGGAGTGGGTACCTGATTCCTGTTGTCCTGTATGTTTAGTTTTTCTTCAGTGTTCCTGTGAGTTGTCTCCCCACACTTGTTTCCTGTTTTCTTTTATGCACAACAAGGTGGAGACAAAAACAAACATATATCCAAAGAGAGATGACTCTAAAGACTCAGCTTCTTTATTATCATGAGGCACATTTATTACACAGGATAATTATGAATGAATCAAATTCTAACTAAGCAAACTAATCTGAATTTAACTAAGCTAACTAAGCGAACTAATAGTTATTTCACGTGTGCCTGCCTACTCATCTCTATCTCTAGTTTCTCTTCTCTAGCTCCTTGACCCTAGCCTTGAGCGCTTTGTGCTTGACATGCAGCTGCTCATGCTTCCCCTCTAAGTTGCCTACGCGCTGGACAGCGTTCTCTAGGACTTTCAGCGCGTCCTTAAGGGCTTGGGCCTAGAGATCTATCCTGGTCTCTAACGTGGCCATGGTCAGGTGAGGCTGTCTTGGTGCTGGTGCAGTCTTCGCCTTCTTCCTCGGGGGCTCTGGGTTGGTCCTTAGTGGTGGAGTGAACTTCACATTGTTTGGATCTACCCGTACACCATCCAAAGTCACTTGGGTCTTGGCATTGGTGTACTTTGCACCTATCACCATCCTGAACTTGGTGGTGACTCCCAGCAGCTTCTCCCCCTCTCTAGGAGGTAGTAATTTAGTGCCTTGGGGGAGAGCGATGCTGGGTTGACTTGGCCGTCGTGGCTTGTCACCTAGGAGCGGTCGATGAGCTGGTGGAGCGATGGCAGGCCGCTTGATGGCCTGGGCGTAGAAGGCTTCCTCCATTGGTGCTCCTCGAGGTCGAGCTTGGACGACCTCCTTCGACGGCACCGGGATGATCTCCTTCGGGGGCACTACTGCCGGCTACTTTGGCGGGATGACCGCCAACGTCCTCCGGCTCTTCGACTGTGTATGGGTGGTTTGGGCTAGCCATTTGGCAAAGGGTGGAGAGGTGGAGAGCTTACTTGCTATGAGTTGAGAGAGGAAAGCTCTTGAGATGAGAGGAGAATGAACCCAGGGGGTGTTTATATAGTCCTGGTGGCTTGAGGTAGGGGTCATTCCATCCTAATCCATCCCGAGGATCTATCGTGAGCAGGCGGCGGCGGATGCACATCGTGGTAGAATATTCGAAACCCTAATAGATCAAGCTACGCATCGGAAGGCGGCGGACCATGAGGCGGCGCAGGGCGCACGGCCGGTGCGGGGGTGGTACCGGCAGGTCCCACCCTCGGCCCGGTTTCCGGTGCCCTTTCGCAGGTGCATACTTGGCCCGTTATCTCTCCAATTTTTCTCCTGTCGCAGCACAATTCACGACAGAGGTGGCAGTTTTAATAAATTAGGGAAAAGCTAGGAAATAAATTTCATCTAATTCCTCAGGTGGTCTAGAAGGTTCTAGAAAAATCATAAAGCGTTGGCCATTTACCTTGAATAACGTACCTTTGTTGTTTTAAAGTGTCACCGCTCCATGTGATGATGCATTTACCACCATGAATGGTCCTTCCCACTTGCTTCGGAGTTTACCATGCTCGAATAACTTCACCCTAGAATTGAATAATAGTACTTTGTCTCTAGGGCTGAAGCTCTTCTTCTTGATTCGTTTATCATGCCACCTTTTCGTCCTCTCTTTATAGATCTTAACACTGTGATACGCTTTTTCTCGCCATTCATCAAGTTCTGAGAGTTGCATCTTTCTTCTTGTCCCGGTAGCCTCTAAGTCCATATTCCATCTCTTGATTGCCTAGTGAGCCTTGAATTCTAACTCTACTGGCAAGTGACAGGTCTTTCCGTAGACAAGTTGATAAGGTGACATGCCAAGAGGTGTCTTATATGCTATTCGGTATGCCCATAATGCTTCAGGTAGCTTTTTCTTCCAAGTAGTCCCCATCTCATTGACTGTCTTTTGTAGAATATTCTTGATTTGCTCATTGGAAGTCTCTGCTTAGCAACTTGTTTGAGGGTGGTACGGAGTAGCGATATGGTGTTGGATTCCCTGCTTCATCAAGTACTTGCGAAAATCCTTGTCAATGATCCATCGCTAATCACCATTATTGGGACACCGAATCTTGGAAATATTGTCTTATGGAACATCTTCTTGGAGTTCTTGGAATTTGCAGCTTTGCATGGCATGGCTTCTACCTATTTGGAAACATAATCCACTGCCACTAGAATGTACTCATAGTTGCCCGACTTTGGAAATGATCCCATGTAGTCAATTCCCCAGACATCAAAGAGTTCTATCTGAAGATTGTTGGTGAGTGGCATGGCATCTCTTGAATTGATATTGCTATGCCTTTGACATGCTCCACATCTTCGGATGAAGTTCTTAGTGTCTTCATACATGGTTGGCCAAAAGAATCCACTTTGTCAAATCTTTGCATGCGTGCGGTACGCTCTATAATGACCTCCATATGGTGATGAGTGACATCTTTCAATAATCCGTATTCCTTCTTTAGTTGGTACACATCTCCGAAGTAATCTATCAGAGCACACTCAGAAGAGGTAAGGATCATCACATATGTGTAGACGACTTTCATAGATAAACTTTCTCCTATTTATCCCTGGTGGTACATATCCTGTAACAATAAAATTGACAATATTTCGCGTACCAGAGATCCGATCTAGAGACGGCGTAGAGCGTGTCATCTCGAAGAGAGTCATTGATTGGCAGTTTCTGCATATTCTTAAATTGCATTCTAGACAAGTGATCGGCGTTAGGATTTTCTACTCCCTTTTTATCTTTTATTTCTAAGTCAAATTCTTGGAGCAGCAAAATCCATCTTATGAGTCAGGGTTTAGCATTTTTCTTAGTGAGCAGGTATTTAAGAGCAGCATGATCAGTATAAATAATTACCTTTGCTCCTACTAAGTAAGATCTAAACTTGTATATAGCAAAAACAACAGCTAGAAGCTCTTTTTCAGTAGTTGCATAATTAAGTTGAGGTCCGATCAAAGTTTTGCTAGCATATGCAATTGCATGATGCCTCTTGTCTCTAGTTTGTCCCAAAACTGCCCCCATAACATAATCACTTGTATCACACATCAATTCAAAAGACAGCGACCAATCAGAGGGTTGGATGATTGGTGCAGAGATGAGCACTTTCTTAAGAGTTTCAAAAGCTTCTAAACATGCGTCATCAAATTCAAAGGGAACATCCTTAGCTAGCAGGTTTGTTAGAGGTCTAGCAGTGTATGAAAAGTTATGTATGAACCGTCGATAAAAACCTGCATGGCCTAGAAAGCTTCAAATTCCTTTAACATTAATGGGAGGAGGTAGTTGTTCAATCACTTCAATTTTAGCTCTGTCTACCTCTATCCCTCTTTCGGACACTAGATATCTGTTGACGGTCCTTAACGTCTATTTTATACCATCATCTATTGCTCAATATAACATGATATCAACCATAAAGCATAGTTGTAGGTTTTGATTCTAACAAGTTCCACGAGTTTTGGTGTTCTCACTTGTGTTGCAGGAGTATGCAATTTTCCATCAAATAAAAGTATCTTAAATAAGGAATTGGACAGCACCATTGCGACGGGCTCGTCGAGACGATCGAAACGAACATATCATTTGCTATATTTGGAGTTTGGAGTCAAAAAGATATCAATTCTACACCGAAACCAACACTAGAAGACTCTAGAAGGCACCGAAGATGACGGACCGAAGGTGGGGCCCACTGCTACGAGGGGTGGGGCCGCCCGCCCCACCCCGGGGCCGGCCGGCGCCCACAGAGCCCATTCGGGGCCCGCTTTAACGGAGGGCCTCCTACCGCCTTAGGGTTTGTATCTCCACCCATTGCGAAGTCGAATTAGTCCCACATCACCCGGCCCGAGAAGAGGTGGAGGCTTTTCTAGACTATAAATAAAGAGGTAGACCCCCCTCCCTAAGGGCACCACATTATTATGGAGATGTAGAGGTGTCCCTCGAATGGATAACCTCTCATCTCTAGAGAATTAGGGCTAGACATTGCAATGTAGTTCTAGTTGAGAGTTAGGGGAGAGCGGTACTACGCCCGGGGTCCGGAGGAGTCTTCGGAGAAGTCTTCAGAGTTCTGGTATATCTTTATATTTATTCTTGTAAGACTTATGCTTTAATATATTTTGTCTTCTCTATTTACTTTTATGCATTACATTTGATTGGATAGTATAGTTGTTATACTTTAGCATAGGATCTTCGCTTTGTATTAGGTGCTCTAGTTATTACGTGTGATTAGAGTAGTATTCTTTAGTGTAGACGTGGTGTCTAGGCTAGGGTTTACCTGAGATTGCGCCCATCTCTTACGGTTAGTTGTGGTAGCCTCTAGAGGTGACAGCTCTTTAGGTCTTCGTATTCCACCACGTCGGAGTTGGTGTTTCGTAGAGCTTTTGGCAGCCTTCCCCGACTACTTTCTTCCCAGTCTTATTCGAGAGTTGGAAAGGTACTGCTGCTCCAAAGTGCTATTGTGTGATTGCTTTATCTACCATGAATTAGTTATATAGAACCAAAGAAATAGAGAAGTATTCAGGAACCTTAAACTCTCCCGTTGTCCTCTCGCTTTAGCTATCTACTTATTTATCATAGAATTCTCCTGTGTGTGTCATATATGCATAATTCCTATCATCTATCATTTACCCCTACTTTAGTCTAGTTGTTGTATTAGTTAGTAGATACATGATGGTGAACTATCAATGTCTTTATCCATTGTTTCCCAGTGGTGAAATATAAATAACGATACCTGGAATACTCGGTAAAATGCTACAATAGTTTTAAGAAATACCAACAAGCATTTTTTTGCCGGGAATCCTTCATATTTTAGTTGTGCATAAGAAATACCAACAAGCATTTTTTGGCGCCGTTCTTGGGGAAACAATTGGCGTAGAGATTTTGATATAGATCTTGATATCTACTATCTAGTCTACTACTAGCTTTAGTAGGATTACCCTTGTTTGGTTGAGTTGTGGAATAAGCAGGCTATCAACTGTTTCAACTTTATGGTGAAATTCCACAAGACCAAGATAAGAAGGATATTTAAGAACCCAGGGTGCCCAAACATTAATGATCCATCAACAATAAAACCCTGCCATCTCACAGGTATGTATAAACATTTACATATATTATTCTAACCATGTGTAGATTGGAAAAGAAAAATCATCATCACATGAATTTAAGGTTCATCACATGTGATGAATAAAGACGCTGCGCTAATCATAAATACCATTGTGATTTATGGTAAGTATGATCAAGAAAGGTGAGAAAGTCTTGCTCATAGACTTTAAATTTAATGAGTAGTTATCCTGTTGCATTCTATTGCATGTTTACTTCGAATAATCTATGCATTTACTCCATCTCATATCAAATCCATAGCATGTTTTGTTTCTTGCACATATGTATGTCACTTGCATCTCTACTTAAAAAATAAAAAAAAATACTCTCACCATACATGATCATGCTTTCATCTCTATTTGAGTAAATCTCTATATGCTCTCATGCTACCTTGTTTGCTATAGTATGCTTAGGTTTGGAGTATCTTCATACATCTTTTAAATGAAGCATGGTGCTTAGTTTAGGAGTGGTGATCTTAATTCCAAAGGCTTTTTAAATTAAGCGTGGTGCTTAGGTTAAAATGTCTTTCTAAATCAAATTAGACGTGGTGTCTAGGTTGATTTTTGAACCGAAAGTATGTTTTAGTAGACTTTGGATATTTTGTTGGACTAACCCCAGGAAACTCCTAAATTCAATTCGGGTAAGTCAAGAGATGAACTCACATAGAGAGATGAATCAAGGCATGTGATGAAGTTCAATAACTTTGCATGTAGGAAGAAGACACAGACTCATTCTCCATGGAAGAGTAGTATGTATCAAAGTTTATTCACTTAATCTTTTGTCGCAAGTTACCTTTGCCTTGAACCGTATAAAAGTGCAGCCACCAACAACATTTGTTAGAAGAAATCTATGCTAAAGTAATCCTAAAAGTCCATCCTTTCATTAGCATAGATGAAATTCGCATGAATTATATGGATCATAACCCATATGCCAAACTTGTTGCAATCCTTCGGGTATGTGTCCACTAATATTTATGCAGGGGAAGAAAGAATAAATGTCGATCATGGTTTTAAAAACGAAGAAAGGAGAACAAGTGTATAGAAAGGACTAAGATAGAAAGAAATAGATGAAAGAACACTTCAACGCCTTCTACACCTTACCATGATAGTGGACCAATCATCTTGCAAGACATAAGGTATGTTTACGTAAGCCTCATGCAACTTTAAACTATATTCATTATCTTATACCACGTTGTTAATCCATACCTTATGTCATGCTTAATTTGCTAAAACTTAAAACAATTTGGTTCACCTACATATTCTTGGTTCTATTCGAATAAATATCTTTAGTCTTTTGAACTTCCTTAGTCTATTATGAGTATGCTTTAGAATATTACTTAAACATTATAACATCAAAGCATATTTGTATAAGAATTTGATTGTATATATAGACTATCGATCCTCACTGTATAAAAATGTTTAAATCATATTAGGAGATTTCATAGAATCAAATCAAGGTTAGAGGTATTCTTCAAAATTATATCTTCGCTTTTAACCTTGTTTATTTGAAGTAATGGTGAATCAATTAAAAACACGAGCTATAGATTAATCTTAACTACTTGGCAAACACTATCCACACTTCAAATAGATAGTATATTCCTTCGGGTATGTGTTGTCTACTAATCCTTTGCGGAGAAGAAATAATGAGAGAAGCAGAAGTCTGGAATAGTGAGAAAGGAGTACAACATATGAGACAAGATGCTAAGGAACAACTTAAGATGCAAGGAAGGAAAAGACCATTGAAGTTCAACTATCCTTTACTACATGGTGTTATCATGCTCTAGTAATAAAGGTAACATCTTAAAGGTAAGTGGTCATCATTTCCTCTTGATCGTGGAGTACACACCATAGCACTATTCTCTTGATCTCAATCTTAACCAAATGATCTCAAAAATATGATATTTTTTTTTTTTGAAGATGGTTGTCATCATGTTAATCTTGATAACTTATAAAGATGAACAACCCTTCCATAGGTTAAGCAACTCCACTCCTTTATCTCATAATCTTAAATGCTAAATTTATGCTTTTGATCTTCTCACCCAAGATGCAAATGAACAATGTGAAAAGATATCAATCTTATTGTGCCTAAGGTTAGAGAATGAATAAATTTCTGGTTCTGTTGGTGTTTTTCCACCAATAGAGCCCATGCACTCGATCTCTACTTTGTCTTTATGAGCAGAACACACTTCAAGCAAAGTATGGGGAGATTCCCTAAATTCTACAAGTGGGAGTTCTAAATTAGTAACAATGGTACACATAAGATTGGAGTCGAGATGCTAAAAAAAGAAGAAGAAGAAGGTGGCACCACCATTGGAAGCGTCACTAGTGGAGACACCACCTTAATCCTCATCCTTAGGAGCAAACCAAAGTACTCGATCAACAAAACACTACAAGGAGAAGCCCAGTTCGAAGGACTCAAAAACATTGAACCCTCGCCGTGAGGTAACATCGGTAGTTATTCATATTTACTTTGAACATTGCATGTTTTATTTTCTCTTAAGTATGTTTACTTTTCTGCATTAGTATTGTATATAGGAAATAACAAAAATAAATAGGTATGCATTAGGTTGCATTCATACATCTTAAAAAAAAACTTTAAGCCCCATATGAAACCCTTGTAGCGTAAAAGTTATAGGAGTTCTCACTGTGGTGGCCTATAAAATAAAAATACATATCATGCATTTGTACTTTCTACATATAAACCCATAAAATTCAAAAAAAATTAATTGAGCATCCTGCTGCAATATTGTTATCATAAACAAACTTTAAAACCTCCACAACACCCAATCCTCTAAAACGGCTAACCACTAACGTTTTATCCTAATACCGTTCCACGAGTTTTGGTGTTTTGTGAGAGCTTTCTGCAGGATGACCCCAAGAGCTAGCTCATCCAGGAATCTTTATCTTCATCACTTGAAGCACATTTCTCCGACACACACACCTGATCTACATTGTGTGAAGGAAGTAACTTCTTGAGTGATGAGATTGAAGTATTCCTGGCAACACTTGCTCTTACAAACATGAGCTCCTCTATGAGGACCACTCAGCTTTAATGCTCAACTACGACAACATCCAGCTTGGGGGAGAGCATCCCCTAGTTATCAGGTAAGTATACCTATGCGATTATCGAGTCTATCTTATAGTTATAAAATACCAAAAATATGTGGGCACATGAAGGTCCACGTCTATAGAGTCTTTTATGATTCCATTGGTCTAAAATAAATAAAATGATGAATGATCATTAAAACCAAATAAAGGTAGTTTAATTATGTATTAAGGTGTGATCATAAAGTGTGTTTATAATTTTGTCTAGTTTATTAAGAGTCAAATAAAAACTGAAGAACAATAAAATTCTATCTTGGAGATGATGAATAGTTGCTCTGTCGTAATTCCTTTCACGTGCCTAGTTTTCAACCTTAAATTCTCCTGAGTTTTAGATATGACTGTTTTGATATAAGAATTTACTCTGAACCTGAAACTTGTGGAGGCATATACTTAAGCTAAGTCTAGGTGATTGAGGGATATGATATGAGAAAGCCTATGCTGCTATTTATCTTATTCCTAGCGATACTAAGTTCTGGAGATTTATCTTTTGAAAACTAAAAATCTTACATGATGAGCTCTTATATGACAAAGTTTGAATTCCTACCAAGGCCATACATGATATACATTTAGAATAGGAAAACCTTTGCTCAATCATACTGCTTGCTTTGCATTGAGTTTAGTGAACCTTTGTTGTATACCTTATGAGAGTCTTGTCATGCTTTTTTAAAATCAAGATCACACACACACTCCACCAACATATGCATTGCTCCTACCATGGGAGTAAGCGCAATTATTTTCCACTTTCACCTAGATCTATTTTAAAAAAAAATGTCTTTCTCCTACACTAGGAGTAAAACACAAAAATATATATATATAACCTATAGGACAACCCCTTGTTTAATGCTCTAAGTTCTTATTATTATCTCTCCAATTATTTTGTATTCAAAGGATACATGTGGCTATGAAAAAAGAAAAGTATTGAAAAAAAAAAAAGAAGAGGGAGTTAAAAAAAATGGACAAGTGTCCAAGCAATTAAAATAATGGGTACTTAGATGCTCACCTCCCTAAAAAAAAGAGAAAAGAAAAAAGTGAAAGAATAAAGATAGCCCATGTTTTCCTATGAAAAGTTCAAGAGAGAGATTTATTTCAAGGAGCAAAAGTAGAATTAGGATTAGCCACTAAATACCATATATACACCTATCCACCATACTCCATACACATGCACATCTTGGTTTGATTGTATGACTTGACTCTCTTTGGATCCATTGTTTGACTTTACAATATATGAATTGCAAGTATGCTCATCCTTGTTTAATGCCACTCTTATGAGCTCCACTATAATAATTAGTTGTAGGAGGGCATGACAACATAAATGCCTCAAGTGAGATCCATAAATACCACATATTAAGAGACTTGAGGGTGTCATACAATTAAGCTCTGAGTTTTATTTTGAAAACTTACAAAAACTCTAGAATATTGGTTTAGTGAAGAATTTGAGACATAGTGCTTGACTTGATTGTTCTATCTTTCAATTACTCAAGACCCACGCAAAAGTTGAAAAGCTCCATAGTTAATGGTAATATAGGTAAGTTTGAAAGTTAGAGTAGTTTTGTCTAATTTAAAGGAGAATTTCAGTTTGAAAGCATGTGTACTTTTGAGGAGTGAAAGCATTGTAGCAACTCCCCGATCCAAGTTTAGTAGTTAGGCTTTGCTAAGGGACTAGCAAAGGGTAAGCTTTGGGGAACTTGTTGACGGTCCTTAACGTCTATTTTATACCATCATCTATTGCTCAATATAACATGATATCAACCATAAAGCATAGTTGTAGGTTTTGATTCTAACAAGTTCCACGAGTTTTGGTGTTCTCACTTGTGTTGCAGGAGTATGCAATTTTCCATCAAATAAAAGTATCTTAAATAAGGAATTGGATAGCACCATTGCGACGGGCTCGTCGAGACGATCGAAACGAACATATCATTTGGTATATTTGGAGTTTGGAGTCAAAAGATATCAATTCTACACCGAAACCAACACTAGAAGACTCTAGAAGGCACCAGAAGATGACGGACCGAAGGTGGGGCCCACCTGCTACAGGGTGGGGCCGCCCGGCCCCACCCCGGGGCCGGCCGGCGCTCCACAGAGCCCATTCGGGGCCCGCTTTAACGGAGGGCCTCCTACCGCCTTAGGGTTTGTATCTCCACCGTTGCCGAAGTCGAATTAGTCCCACATCACCTGTCCAGAAGAGGTGGAGGCTTTTCTAGACTATAAATAAAGAGGTAGACCCCCCTCCCTAAGGGCACCACATTATTATGGAGATGTAGAGGTGTCCCTCGAATGGATAACCTCTCATCTCTAGAGAATTAGGGCTAGACATTGCAATGTAGTTCTAGTTGAGAGTTAGGGAGAGCGGTACTACGCCCGGTTCCGGAGGAGTCTTCGGAGAAGTCTTCTGAGTTCTCGTATATCTTTATATTTATTCTTGTAAGACTTATGCTTTAATATATTTTGTCTTCTCTATTTACTTTTATGCATTACATTTGATTGGATAGTATAGTTGTTATACTTTAGCATAGGATCTTCGCCTGTATTAGGTGCTCTAGTTATTACGTGTGATTAGAGTAGTATTCTTTAGTGTAGACGTGGTGTCTAGGCTAGGGTTTACCTGAGATTGCGCCCATCTCTTACGGTTAGTTGTGGTAGCCTCTAGAGGTGACAGCTCTTTAGGTCTTCGTATTCCACCACGTCGGAGTTGGTGTTTCGGTAGAGCTTTTGGCAGCCTTCCCGACTACTTTCTTCCCAGTCTTATTCGAGAGTTGGAAAGGTACTGCTGCTCCAAAGTGCTATTGTGTGATTGCTTTATCTACCATGAATTAGTTATATAGAACCAAAGAAATAGAGAAGTATTCAGGAACCTTAAACTCTCCCGTTGTCCTCTCGCTTTAGCTATCTACTTATTTATCATAGAATTCTCCTGTGTGTGTCATATATGCATAATTCCTATCATCTATCATTTACCCCTACTTTAGTCTAGTTGTTGTATTAGTTAGTAGATACATGATGGTGAACTATCAATGTCTTTATCCATTGTTTCCCGGTGGTGAAATATAAATAACGATACCCGGAATACTCCCAGGTAAAATGCTACAATAGTTTTCTCGTGCGCTTTATGAATCCTTCATATTTTAGTTGTGCATAAGAAATACCAACAATATCCAAGCACTATTCTTTCTCTCACTATGAAATGATTTTTTTCCGAATTAAGGACTAAGTGCTTTTCCTCACATCTTTATAAAACCTTATCTAAGTTTTCAAGGTATTTATCAAAAGTTTTTCTATATACAGAAAAGTCATCCATAAAAACTTCCATTATCACTTCAATTATATCAGAGAATATAGATATCATGCATCTTTGAAATGAAGCTGGAGCATTACATAGTCCAAAAACATTCTACGGTAAGCATAAGTTCCGTATGGATATGTGAATATGGTTTTATTTTGGTCATCTGGATGGATCGGTATTTGATGATATTCTGAATACCCATCAAGAAAATAGAAGAAAGAGTGATCTCGCAAGTCTCTCCAACATTTCATCAATGAAGGGTAGTGAGAAATGATCTTTCTTTGTTGCCTTGTTAAGCTTTCGGTAGTCAATGCACATCCGCCATTTAGTGACGGTTTCTTGTGGGATTAATTCATTCTTATCATTCTTAAGAATTGTCATGCCTCCCATCTTAGGCACAACTTGCACAGGGCTTACCCACTCACTGTAGGGCACAGGATATATAGTCCCAGCGTGTAACAGTTTCAAAACCTCTTTCTTAACAACCTCTCTCATCGTATTGTTCAGCCTACATTGTGGTTCTCTAGAAGATGTTATCTTAGGGTCTATAGGAATGCGATGGGTGCAAAGAACAAGACTGATTCCTTTAAGATCTTGGAGTGAATAGCCAAAAGCAGATCTATGCTTCTCTAGAACTGTAATCAATAGAAAGGTTTCTTCCTGAGAGAGTTTATCACTTATGATCACAGAAGATTCTCGATCATTATTCAGAAAAGCATATTTAAGACCAGAAGGTAAGGGTTTGAGCTCTATGGGAGGCTTAGTTGACTCCTCAAACTTATCTAGAGGGTCAGGTTCTAGCGTACTGTCTTCTTCCTTATCTAGTGGTTCAGAATCATCTTCGAAATCCGGTTCGAGAAAAGATTCAATGGATGTCTCTAAGACTTCTTCCATAGGATCAGGTTCAGGAATTATCTCAGTCTCAGCATTGAGAGCATGAGTTATAGATATAGACGGATTAAAATTCTTTCCAAGACTAATGTTTAGATTCTCTTTTTGTCCTTCTTGCAAAAATCTCTCTATAGGCTACCCAATTAATACGTCAAACTCTATGACAT
Organism: Chrysopogon serrulatus; assembly: GCA_015844335.1. Taxonomy (NCBI): domain Eukaryota; kingdom Viridiplantae; phylum Streptophyta; class Magnoliopsida; order Poales; family Poaceae; genus Chrysopogon; species Chrysopogon serrulatus. Next base: position 17,130 of record JADLZL010001081.1, read on the forward strand.
CAAAGATATAAAAGCTCAAATGAACTCTTATCCCTTTGATATGAATAGGTAAGACATAGAGGATTCCTAAATTTAGGAGAATGTGGCCTAAAGGACTTTTCAGAAACTTTGTTGTTGGGGTTAAGGACATGTCTTTTAAAAGATCTTGAGCATATGTTGTAGACATGATGTTTAGTCCCACAACAAGATTGTATAATGCTTTGAAAGAACCCTTATGGATTTAGCAAGGTATGGTTGTTGAAGTGAAGTCAACTCGGATGACATCAGAGGAAAGCTCTGACTCTTCCAATGAATCATTGCTTATAATCGACACAAGCTCTTTTGCATTTTTGCTGAGGAAAGCCTCATCAGAAGGATCTAAGACTTCTTCACTAAGTGATGACTTCTTAGACTTCTGTGGTCTCCTAATGGCATAGTAATTTGAGGTGTTTCCATAGTCAGTGAATATATCATCATCGATCTCGAGCACGAAGTCTGGAAGTGGAGTTTCTTCCTCCTCCTGTGGTTTAAGCTCATTGATAGTTGTAGGTTGAGATGTGATAGGTATGGATTCCTGATCAACTATCAAATTCTCTTCCTCTATTAGCTTCTCTAAAGGTATTTTATTTTCGTGAATCTTTGTAAGGACATCTCTCGCAACATCGGGAGTGATATGCAAGAATGATCCTCCAGAAGCAAGGTTGAGGAATTTAGAAGTTTTTCTAGTCATACCCTTATAGAAATGTTGAAGAAGAACGGGGTCTGGTATAGATAGACTAGGTCGAGAATGAGTAAGATTGTTAAAGTGTTCCCAGGCTTCAGTTAGAGTCTCCTTCTTCTCTTGTCTGACGAGATAGAACCTCTAAGCAAAGGTCTGCTACCTTGGAGATAGGATAGAATTGAAGGTAGAATTCAGCACACAATGCTCTCTAGTCACCTTTAACACTCTCAACATGGAGATCATACCAATGTCTAGCTTCTCTAGTCAAAGAGAAAGAAAAAAGCTTCCATCGGATAGTCTCATCGGACATATCCTTAATGCGTAGCACTCACAGGTTTGCTTAAATTCATTGAGGTGAGAATAAGGGCTAGCATTATCTTCTCCTGAGAAAGATTGGTTTCTGACCATGTCTATTAAACATGGGCATAGCTCATAGTCAGAGGTTAAGATAGGCTTTGAGGATGCCTCTGGCTCTAAGTGTAGGCTGGTGAAATTATATTTGTAGATAAGCATAGAATTAGGTTGATCCATTGAAGGATAGAAAAGGTAAAGAGAATTGGAAAAGGTGAAGAGTGATAGTATACAAATAAAAGATAAGATTATGATACAGGTTAAGATAAGTTTAGAGTGATCTCAACGACGTCTTCCCCGACAACGGCGCCAGAAATGCTTGTTGGTATCTGTTAATACCTACTGAATAATCCACAAGCGCACGGATATGATGTAGCACTTCACCGGATGAATAGACCCAGTTTTAATATCGAACCCAAAGAAAGATGTGTGAGGGTAATCTAAACTATAACTTAACCACCTGAGTAGCAAACAAGGCTGTAGAAGATAGGGATATAGAGAAGACAACTAAGGCTTCTAATTCAGGCTTAAGTAAGATATATCTAGGATGTTTCACTGGGAAATTGGATAGAGGAGCACAGGCAAAACTGTAACCCAACTACTAATTATTCTCCTGCTCGGCCTACCGATGGGATAGTGGATTATATAAGATTCAACGGAGCTATAAAGTCACCTCCGTGAGCTACCACCAAATCCAGAAGATAGGGTACATCTACGAGTTACGGAGTCTAAGCACCACGCTTACACTACGAATACTACTCTAACCCAAGAGCTACAAGGGTTAAAGTACTCAAAAGAGTCGTAAACCGGTAAAACAAGATAAACAATGTTACTTACTTGAACACTGAAGTCATTCCAAAGCAATCTCAGATACAGGCCTTAGAGGCAACACCGACAGGCTGATACTTCCTCCAAAACTCTCTCTTTGACTCTATCTCTCTGTTTCTGATATAGAACTAGCTTCTAGAGGTAAGAACTAGCTCTCTCTTGGATTGCTAACTCTAGAGAGGTATGTCTATTTGAGGGACACCTCCCAGGATCCTAACTAGGGTTTCTCGATAAGGCTCTTCTTCTTCAGAATGGATTCTCCCCTCCCGGGGGTTGCCTCTCCTTTTATAGCCTTGGCGAATCAACATGAGCCTTTGGATCAAACCGACTTCGGCAGACGGTGGAGATCAATCCTCAAAGGTGGTGGAGCAACCTAGGCGAAGCGGGCCACGAGTGGGCCAGGGCCTGCACCCGCCATCGGTCCAGGGGCCGACCGGTTCGCCTCGGTGGTCATTGGCTCTCCCCTTCGGTGCACAGTCTTCTCATCCCTTCTAGAATCTTCCTGCGTAGCCGTGACATCCAATCTTACATTCTATGTTGTGTTATAGCTCAAAAGTGCGTCGTTTCTAGTGTATGCCTGCAAAACCACTGATTCACTAAAACTCGTAGAATTCGTTAGTCAAAGCCCTATTTCTAGGTAGATGGATTGCTTTTATGTCACTTTGGAAGGTTAGTTGACGGTTGGATTTGAACATTAAGGACCGTCAACACCAAGCAAGGCTATGCAGCAACCCCACAAAATCCACAGGCTCAGCAAAAGCAGAAAACCAATTTCCAGGGTTATAAGAAGCCAACTTCGGGAGCACGTATTGGGCGTGTTCATTACACTACTGCTGAAGAAATTCCATAAGGTGAACTAGTGGCTGCGGGTATGTTTTCTGTAAACAAAAATCCTACTTTTGTCTTATTTGACTCTAGATCATCGCATTGCATCCAAGCATCAGATCCAGACTAGTATTTTGAGAAGTGGGTTTAGAATCAACTCAGTTGGGGCTGAGACATCAACCCATCTTATAGTTTTGAATGCACAACTTGATATTAGAGGAAGGGAATTCTTAACAAATCTTATTGTCTTGCCAAATTTGGGCTTAGATATTATTCTAGGCATGAATTGGATGAAGGAACATGGGGTAAGCATGGATATACCTAATAGGATAATAAAGTTAAATCTACCAGGTGGCAATGGCACTTTTTGTGTGTCGTCTTCTGTAGATCCCAACTTTCGAAATTCATCCTTTGCTACTCAAACAACAAAGTTAGAAGAGATTCTAGTGGTATGTGAATTTCCAGATGTCTTCCAGGATGATTTACCGGGTTTACCACCAGAAAGGGATGTTCAGTTTGCTATTGACCTTATAGCCGGTACTGCTCCTATCTCTAGAAGACCATATAGAATGCCACCAAATAAATTAGTTGAAATGAAGAAACAAATACAAGAGTTGTTGACAAAGAAGTTTATCAGACCAAGTACATCTCCGTGGGGATGCCCTGCCCTATTTGTGAAAAAGAAGAATGAAACTCTGCGTATGTGTGTTGATTACCAACCAATTAACGCAGTGACCATAAAGAATAAATATCCACTTCCCCATATTGATATCCTTTTTGACCAGTTAAGTAGAGCCAAGGTTTTCTCTAAGATCATCCAAAGATCAGGCTATCATCAGATCAGAATCCGGCCAGAGGACATTCGAAAAACAGCTTTTGTAACCCGATATGGCTTATTCAAGTATTTGGTAATGTCTTTCTATCTCACCAATGCACCTGCTTACTTTATGTACTTGATGAACTCAGTCTTCATGCCAGAGTTAGACAAGTTTGTAGTGGTATTTATTGATGACATATTGGTATACTCTGAGAACAATGAAGATCATGCATAGCATTTGAGAATAGTTTTAACCCGACTTAGAGAACATAAGTTGTATGCTAAATTTAGCAAGTGTGAATTTTGGCTCCGTGAAGTTAAATTCTTGGGGTATGTGCTGTCAGATAATGGGATATCAGTTAATCCTGATAAGGTACAAGAAGTGTTAAATTGGAAAGCTCCAACCACTGTCTCAGAGATTCGGAGTTTCCTAGGATTAGCCGGGTATTATCGATGATTTATTCTAGACTTTTCTAAGATTGTTAAACCAATGACCCGGTTGTTACAAAAGAATGAGAAGTTTGTGTGGACACTGGAGTGTGAAGCGGCTTTCTGCACATTAAGGAAGTTGGTAACCACTGCTCTTGTGTTGGCACAAACAGATATAACAAAGCCTTTCGATGTTTATTGTGATGCTTCAGGCATTGGCCTTGGCTGTGTCCTGATGCAGGAGGGTCGAGTCATTGCCTATGCCTCACGACAACTTCGAAAGCATGAAGTTAACTATCCTACTCATGATTTAGAGCTGGCTGCAATGGTACATGCCTTGCGCATTTGGAGGCATTATTTATTGGGAAAGCTATGTCATATCTACACCGATCATAAGAGCCTTAAATATATCTTCACCTAGCCAGAATTAAATATGAGGCAGAGGAGGTGGCTGGAATTGATCAAAGATTATAATTTGGAAGTGCATTATCACCTCGGAAAGGCTAATATAGTAGCCGATGCCCATAACCGAGAGGCTCATTGCAACTACATCAAGTTATTCTCTGGAGAAATTTTCAATCTCATACATCCAGTAGTCCTCAACAATATAGTTGTTAGTTGTAATTTAGAAAGCCAGATTATAGAAAGTCAAAAGACTGATGCCGGTATTTTTCATATCAAGCAAAGAATGCAAGAAAAAGAAAGTAAGCATTTCTGAGTTGATGGGAACGGGGTGCTATGGTTTGATGATCATTTGGTAGTCCCTAAAGATGAGAAATTAAAAGATCAAATTTTGTCCGAAGCTCATTTCTCTAATCTGTCCATCCATCCTGGAAGATTTGAGGCCAAAATATTGGTGGACCAAAATGAAAAAGAAGATAGCAAGGTTTGTTGCTCATTGTGATGTATGTGGAAGAGTGAAAGCTGATCATTTGTGACCCACTGGACAACTTATCTATTCCTGAATGGAAGTGGGAAGAGATAGGTATGGACTTTATAACTGGCCTTCCTAGAACGCAAAAAGGGTATAATTCCATATGGGTAATTGTTGATCGTCTTACCACACCGGCACACTTTCTACCTGTCAAGTTTGGATATACTGTGGAGCAATATGCAGATTTGTATATCTATCAGATATTGTGTTTGCATGGTGTTCCAAAGACTATTATATCTGACCGAGGTTCACAATTCATGTCTCGTTTCTGGGAACATCTCCATACATATCTTGGTACCAAATTAATTAGAAGCTCTGCTTATCATCCCCAAACTTCTGGCCAAGTTGAAAGAGTAAATCAAATTTTAGAAGACATGCTGAGAGCATGTGTATTATCTGCTTCAGGATCTTGGGATGAATGGTTGCCTCCAGCAGAATTTTCTTATAATAATAGTTATCAAGAGAGCATCAAAATGACACCATTTAAAGCACTCTATGGTAGAAAATATAGGACCCCCTTAAACTAGGTGGAACCCAGGGAGAGGAGGTACTACGGTATTGACTTTGTAAACAAGTAGAAGAACGGGTTCAAAATATACAACAATATCTTAGAGCTGCTCAATCCCGTCAGAAAAGCTATGCGGATAAAAGGCGTAGACCAATAACTTTTAAAGTTGGTGACTATGTCTATTTAAAAGTTTCACCATTCAAGAGTGAACATCGTTTCGGGATACAAGGCAAGTTAGCTCCTCGCTATGTGGGACCATTCAGGATCATAGATCGCAAATGAGAAGTGGCCTATGCATTACAACTTCCACCTAGTATGAGTGCCGTATTCAATGTCTTCCATGTTTCTCAACTAAAGAAAAGTTTGAGAACACCCACTGAAGAAATCAACTTGGATGACATTAATTTGAAATCGGACCTTACATATAAAGAAGGACCGGAAAGGGTTTTGGAAGAAACTGAAAGAGTAACTTGGAGTAAGATCATAAAGTTTTATAAAATATTATGGAGCAACCATACCGAAGACGATGCTACTTTGGAGCGAGAAGATTTTCTTCGCGACAATTATCCTACTTTCTATGAACAATGGTAGGTCCTATGAAATCTCAGGATGAGATTTTTGTTAGGGGGAGTAGCTGTAACATTCTAAATGTTAATCATGTCGCATTGCATTCCCATTATTGCATAAGCATCATTTTGCATTTGATCACAACCAAAAAGTTATCACAAGTTGTATGTGTGCAAACCATAAGTGTGTTTGATGATCTTAAAAAGTGGTTTAAAAATGTCTACAATTGTATTTGAGGTAGGGGTTATATACTACTTTTTAGCTAAATATGCTCACATGTGATTATAGCATCATTTATGCTTATTATCAAGTTACTAAGTAGCTTAGCATGTAAGTATATGTTTAATTTACTTTTTGGGGATAAGCCCTAAATAAAAGTTGTAGTACAAAACATATGCAACAACTTTTATTGAAGGGTCTAGAGCTAAATCTAGATCTAACTTGCTCTAAAAGTATGCCCAAATATGAATTTGAAGTAAATAAGAAACAATGACATAATTTTCTGTCTGGAATTTCAGTAGTTGAATTCAATTTCTAGGACCAATTTAAATAGTTTTTCACAAATGAAGTTTTGCAAACTAATTCACTGTTTGATAGCATAAAGTTTATACTTTAACATCATGCAATTGGTTGATGTGTTAGTTGCTAATTTTCTCTTAATTAAGTGTCAAACATAGCTAATCAAATTCAATTAGCTTGGCAATGACTGAATTAGGGTGCACAGTTTTGTTTTTAGGTATGTTTGGTGCTTTGTACTTTGCAAATAGTTTGGAATTAGTTCTTGGTGTTTGAAGCAAAGCTGTAGCACACACATCAGAGAGCATAGTGGTGGAATTGGTTTCCATTTTGGTCGCTCGAGCTGGGAGTTAGAGAGCTCTGAATATCAGGGTTTCAGTCGGCTACAGTAGCAGTGCAGCAGCACCTTCTCGACGGCGCCGACATGCCCGCCGTCGTCTGGTCGCCACTGCCACGCCGCGCCGCTGCTGTTATTTGCATCGCACTGGCCAGTGACGACTGGGAAACTCATATCCAGCCCATACCGCCCCTGCCGACCGCCCAGCTCGCCGCTGTTCGCCTCTCTTCTCCTCCCTATTCACCGGCGACACGGGAACGGCTCCCCATGCTTCGCCCGTGCATGACCATACCCTGTAAGCCGCGTGGGCATACTCGCCATGGCGCTGGCCATCTCGCAGTACCGCTAGTGCCTATAAATAATCCGCTCCGGCCGTCGTCTTTCTCTTTTTCTTTTTTGTTCATCACCGGCCGAACTCCAAGTCATCGTGAAATTCGTCTTCATCACTTGCCCACTATCCAATTGCGCTTGCCACTAGGCCCGTAATCTCTTTGCGCATTGATTGCACTCGGTCTCACCGCTTGCCATCGCTTGCATCGTCGACATCGACGTCATTTTCTTCGCGGCTGACTAGAGCTCCGCCGAGCTCGGTTCTGCCATCGACCCGCCTTTCTAGTGAGCTTTTCATCGTAACGTTTGATGGTTTGGATTCGCCCTGAGCTCCAGATCGTAATCAGACAGACCTTTCTATCTCTACCGTGCAGGACTCGCCGGAACACTTCTTGCCACCGTGTTCACGCCGCCGGAGACACCCCTTCCCCTGGACAGCTACCTTAGTGCCGTTTCCGACGCAACCAATGTGAGCACCGTGTTCGCAGGAGCCTACTGTTGCTCTCTGAGCCTTTAATTGTATCGCTACCGTGCCCTCTTGGCCGGAGCACCGCCGTGCTAGCAAGCCCAGCGCCGCCGTACCGCTGCGACCGTAGCTGAGCACGATAGAGGCTATGCCGAGCTTGATTAAGTAGTTAGGAAGGCTCGTGGTGTCACTAGGAAGCCGTAGCTACCCTTGTCTGCACCGGCGAACCGCCGAAAAGCCACCGCCATCGCGTAGCAGCGCCGCCGTGCCGCCATGGCCAGCGGGATGCTCGCCATGGTACTTGCGGAGCCCAACCAACTTCCTAGGATGAAGCGCGGGGTCACCCCGAGCACGCCGATGGTGACCTCGCCGCCGGCGAGAAATCGCCCGGTCAATGGTCTGGCCTCGCCGCGGTCAGCACGGGAGCACTGTTCCTGACCAGCGGGGCCCGCCTGTCAGTCATCCCAGCACTGTGTACACAGGAACTTGTACTGTGCACATTTTGAATTAATTTCCTGAAAATTCCAAATAGTGCTGATATTTGTTTATTTTGTAGAAAAATAAATATAGCTCCAAAATTCTGAAAATTTTTGTGTAGTCACTCTGTGATGGAATCTATGTGGGAAAAATATGAGACTTGGAAAACAATAATTTTTGTTTGATCAAAAATTGCCTATTTTAATTAAGAAATAGGCATTCCCTGATTTTTCTAGACTAAAATATTTATCCAAAAATTATGAAATTTATTTTGCATCCATTGCATGACATCCTCAATCTGTACAAAAAGTTTGAGATAAATTTGACAATATTTCATAAAATCATTATTTCCAAAATTAGGAATAAAAAGGAAAAGGAAGCATGTGATGGTATGTGTGCATATGGTTGAGTGCTTCAATTTCATGTATTGCTGAGTATTATCATAGAGTATTGTTTTAACCTTGAAATACTTCAATCAAATGATATATGCTTATTATTTTATGTCATGGTTGCTAGGATGGTAGTATGTATGTTTGTATTGTGTTCCTTTTTAAGTAAGCAACCTTGGAGTGGTTATATATGACTTTTGAGCTTGATTAAACACCTCAAGTCATAAGACCTTATTGATCCTTGATGATTCCTCTGTGAGTATTAAGAATGATGATACAGTAGTTGCTAACAATAATTGTTACTCTTTAGTAATTAAACTACCTTTTCCGGAGAAGAGACTATACAATTCTAAAAATATAGTGTTGTCATCGAGAAAGAGAATTACACACATGGAACCTTATGTGGCTTTTCCATTATGCAATCACATGATCATCTTATTATGCATCATTTCATGTCATGACATTTTATCATTATGCATTTTATATGCATCCTTGGTATTTATGCACTCCATACATCCATATAGGATCTGAGGGAGAAGCTACTGTCGAGTACACAGTGATCCAGGAGGAGGACCACAGGAACCTCAACCAGGAGAAGGAGAGACCACTGAACCACTGCCAGAGTGTCCTAACCATGGACCCTCTACTTTCCGCCAAGGCAAGCCCCGGAACATCCTAATTAACCACTCTATTTCGAAATGCAATTACTCAAGTTCTTTTCAATATTCTTATATTATTTTGTGCATTACGTTTATAGGAATTTCATGATACCGTTGTTGCATAATTACCTTGTCCAACAAATGAGCCCAGTTATTGTACTAGACTCAATAGATAGCTTATGCTTAGTCCAGCTTAGATTACTAAGAAGTCGGATGATTCCTGTCATCCGCAACACTTAGGGTTGGTGTTTATGATATCCTTTAATCAGGAGGTGGTTATAATTGGAGACCGGACGGGACTTGATGACGATGAAGCTGCAGGGCATATAGGTCTTGTATGCTTATGACTTGCCCGTCTGTGTCGATTAAGGACCGTACCGTACTTTGGTCTAGGATTGAACGTACCTTCACATAACCGCCGAATAACTCGTTTCGACGGTGAAGCTAGTTAGCTTATTCGAGGTAGTTATTGAACCGCTGATGCATTGCTGGGACGATCGGACGGTTGGAGGGTACTGATCCAAAACCCTGCATGACTATAGGCTACGGGCTGATCGGGCGTGACTTGTGAGGATGCAGTACCATGAGCTTTGCATAGCGTGATCAATCCTATTTTTCGAATAAAGCGAGCAGTAACTCGAGCGAACCTGGTCTAGTTCGCAAGAGTGTGTGATATGGGCTTTACCTAGCTGGTGTAATCGATTTGAATCGCCATCTCTTCCAGATAGTGAGAAACTTATACCTTGTCGCAGAGACATAGTAACAAAAGGATGAAACCTATATATGATGTTAAAAGGGTTATAATGGATGCGTAAATTGCTTGTCATAATCAAATTGTATGCTTTAGAGAATGCAAACTTAGTTATAACTAGATAATGTTAAACTGGCTTTTGACATTTAAAATAATGACTAAGCTTAGTAAGCATTTCTGCAAACAATGCTAGCCAATTATACCCCATTACCTAGCATGAATCCCTTGGAGTCTTTTATACCTTTTTCCTGTCGGGTAAGTCTTGCGGAGTACAATTGAGTACTCAGGGTTTTACCCATCGTTGCAGGTGATATTCTGTTTGAAGGTTATTACATTACCTACTTTAACCCTGTGGATGACTCTGACGAATGAGGCCAACGGGCATGACCATATCTATAACTCTATCACCATGCTTGTACAGGAGGTTTGAATAAAACTGATGAATGTTAAACTGTTTTATCTTATTGTATTTGCAAATAAGGGACACACTTTTGTAATATATTTGAACCAGTTTGTAATATCATATGGAACCCAGTGTGTAATATACTTTATTTTCTACTGAATACTTTGTATGCTGGTGAATGATGTACCTTAATCTTGTATGATCCTAGATGAAAGTTGGTTTACCAAGGTCCTTCGTGACACTCGGCGGACTACCGGATTCATATGAGAAACGGTGTATGCATGTCAACATTGTTAGCGGGGGCAGTTACACTTAATCTCATGTGAATTGGTCAGTTCTGTCACAGGATCAATGCCTTCCAACCCGACGTACTTCCAAATGGTAGTAAATTCTTCTTCCATACCTGTTTTCGTGAGGATGTCAGGGTCGTATATCGGTGTGTGGGCATACACGAGCTCTTTGATGAGGTTGTATGCTTGCACCTCCCGATCCCCTTCTAGGTCGATGATGGGTGCGGCGTCCATTGGTGCTTGCTCTTCTTCCGTAGTTGGGGGAGCTTCCTCGGGCACCGGACTATCTTCATGCTCGGTGGAGTAGCGCGTGCTTGAGCTCCCACGAGACCACCTTGAGCGAGGTCTCGTCATCCGCTTGACGGCTTCTGACTCTCCTTCCGTGAACCTTTTCATGATGAGCAACAACAAAACAAGAACAAGAGCTTGGGGAGCAGATTATGGTTAGCGGAAATCAACGTAGCACTAGGGAGCTTGCTTGGCTAGCGAGGCCTTGCAGCGGGAGCAGCGGTGTCTTGCATGAGACTTGCTAGAAATGAACCGAGAGTAAGAGAGAGCTAGAGATTAAAATGAGAGGGAGAGAAATGGTGAGTGTGTGGGAGTGGAGAGCCATCCCCCGGCCTCCCACTTATTTATAGGCTGAGCAACCGCCATGGAGGGGGAGAGGGTAACGGCCACCTGCACCAGCCGCCGGCAGGGAGCCGTTGGCGTTGGGCGGGTGCGGCCGCACCCTAGTGCGCCCAAGACTGAGGGGTGGGCCTAGATGGGGGGTGGGCCCGCCGCTCCCTCTTTGGCCGGTAGCTCCCAACGGCCATTCCAAACTCTAGACCGTTGGGGGTTCGGCGAGACCCCCAACGGCTCTCTCAATTTCAAATTTTCAATAATTTTTAAAAATTCCAAAAAATAAGAAATGGAAATGCCAAATTATTTTGATGCAGAAAATGATTTTTGTGGGATTTTTCAACACTTTTCAAAATGCACAAAAAAATTCATTTAATAATAAAACCTGAATTTTAAATCTTTTTTTATTTTATTTTTAATATGATAAATACCATTTACCTGTGGCAAGGACTCACCTTTTTATTGTCCGTGGGTTGAACTCAAGGCCCCTTCATTTAATTAGCTACAAAAGGGTTACCGGGAGGATTCTCAGGTTGCCTCGAGATCCATCCCATTTGATCGACAGGAATTGCGGCAGCTATTTGAGCCAACTGAGGTTCTATTATTTTATTATAACTCATTTGATTATTAATTGTGGAGGAAAGACTTTCTATTTTAGTGTTTAAATTTTCAAATATTTTAACATTGAAAGATAACTTTTTATTTAGATTTTTGTTAATTTTGGCTTGGCCTAGTACCAAATCTTTCAAGGATGGTTTATTCGAATTGTAATTAGGGTTGAAGTTCGAATTACCTCCTTGTTGGCGGGGTTGATTATTCCATTCGCCGTTATTCTGTTGACGATATTCATTGCTGCTGTTGTTGATGTATGCAGCTTCTTCATGGGTCTCGGGGCAGTCATTTCCCGAGTGGCCAATGTTGCCACAGACTTCACACGTCATGTGTGAGTCTATAGCTTGGACGTAGCCCTTCATCATGGCATCTTTCTCTTAGGTTCTTTCGTCCAGTCGCTTGAGTAGAAGGTCCATCTTGGCACCTATCATATCTGTCTTTTTGACAATATGTATTCCCTTTTTGTGGGTGTGGGACCTTTCCTCTCCCCATCCTTGATTGGAGAGTATTTCACCTCATTGATGGTGAGTGAGAGGAATGCTCCTCCAGCGGCACATCCAGATGACCCTTCGACATGGGGATTAACCCCTCAAATAAAGTTTGTAGGATCCTCTAGTCTTCCATTTTATAGTGTGGGCAGGCTTGAATGTAGTCTTGTAGCCTGTTCCATGCTTCGGGAATGTTCTCTAGGCTGCTTTGCTGGAACGACATGATCTTTCCTCTCAGGGTAGTTGTTTTGCCGAGAAAAAAGAATTTTGCAAGGAACGCCACCAAGCACTTGGCCCAGGTGTCAACAGCTTCCCGGTCCTTGTAGAACCACTGTTTCGCCTTTCCCGTGAGGGAGAAGGAAAACAGACGGAGGCGGATAGCCTCCGGTGTGACGTCTTTGATGACGATGGTGTCGCACAGCTCTAGGAACTATTGGAGATGAGCGTTGGCATCCTCACTTGGCAAGTGTTGGCGGTCCTTAACTCCTAAATATAACCGCCAACATTCGCATAAAATAAAGATTATATGAACACCAAACTTAGAATTAGGGCTTATTATCACAGAACCGCCCAATTTATAAAAGCATAAGTGCAAAAACCACTCGCCACGCAAGTAATTAGCACACTTAAGCCCTTATAAACCCGGTAGTCCGAAAATCTTGAAGGATTTCAAACCAAACATCATCAACCAAAATCGTACAAGTTTAGCGTCACCATTCTCACGTTACAACATTTCACAAATAGTTCGATAACGTCAGAGTGCGGAAATTAAAGTTATTACAAACCAAGTCTCAATTTAAGTAGCGAAAGCAAAGTAGTTTTAAAAGCTCAACCCACACACACACTTAAAGTTTAATACAGTGCCAGCTGATGATCAATCCACAAAAGCAAGTGGGGAGAATAGTAAGAACGACCATGCCCCTTGGTACTTTAATCCACTGGATATAAGCAGGTCTCACAATACCCGTGGTAGGTATGGCCATCTGTACAAACAACAAGCGGGACAAACCCTGAGTACGAGAAGGTACTCAGCTAGACTTATCCGTCTGACTTAAATAAAAAGACTCCAAGGAGTATGACAGGCTTTATCAGGGGATAGCTCGACTCATTTGCAGAAAACCAGTGGTAACCATTTTATAGTGACAACTCAGTTTATTCATACCTATTTATGCTAGGTGAGCACCTATACTAAGCATCATTGTAATATATTAATCATGATTAAGCAATCAAGTAGTAACCATAATTATAACAGACTTAATTCATCATCATCTTTAACCACATTCCATAATCATTACTACGATGGCGTAGCTCAAGTCAAGTGTTCACCGGCCCAGAACGATGGCGATTCGAATCGATTACTACTGAGCTCAGGGGTTATTCCTCACACAAACCACACTCACCCGCTAAAGTGAGTTACAGGTCACCGTGGCACATATCCGAGAACAAAACGTGGTTTCGACCGGAACCACCGTACCTAGGGCCGCCGACCGCCTTTAGCCAGCCCATCTTTGGACCTCGGACTTACTCTTGGCGCCCCCCGTGGTCCCCCATCCATCTCCAATACGGTGCGAACGGATCAAGAGCCGGCCTGGATAGTGTTAGGCTTCGCGGTCGAAAACGACTTATCCGCCGCCTAAGTGTGAGGCATGCGTTCAACATGACTCGAGGGACGCGCAACGGCACGGTCCTTAATCGACACAGGCGGAATCACTTTGGTCCAACAACCCCATAAGACTCCGCCCGGTCTTCAATTATCACAACCATCACCAATAACCAGATGATATCAACATAAAGCTTTCCATCAATCATAAGTAACCACCTATGCTCGCGGATGACAGAAAATCATCCGACTTTTACCGTCTAAGCAAACTAAGCAATAAACTCGCCCCAGATTAGCAGGGTAATTCAAGGTAGGATAATTCAAGGGTAAACAAGGATATATTGTAGCAATGATTACACACAACTCCTATACTTAATGCATCAATCATAAAGCATAATTAGACTGTCAGAAAGCATAGGTAAGGAAATGCTCCGGGGCTTGCCTTGTTCAAAGTCGCTGGCTCGGTGGTTCGGGCACTCGGGCAGGTCTTCCTCTCCTGCTTCCTGCTCTTTCCCGGGAACTCCGGCTGCTGCTCCTCCGCTGGATTCTCCTCGAACTGGAAAGCTAGGGGGTCCTCCTGCGAACCTGTATGATGCGATGCACATGTATAAGCATAAAGAATGCATAGGTGCGATGCTCATGAATGAGGATGATTAACAGTTTATTTGACAGAGTAGGTGCATATCTCCTCTCTACTAACAATCTATTTTATTTTACTGAGTATGTGCATATCTCTTCTCTATCCACTTATAGAAGTGCATAAAGAAAAGTGGGTGTGTGTATGCACACACACACAACACATGCATAACAGAGAAATAGCACTACTCATAAATCACACATCACACTTCAAACATAGTACTACATAACATGGCCAGCAAGCATTACATAATTAGAAGTGCTCAAAAAGCAATATTAAACTCATTAAAACAATTGCCAAAAAGGTTTATCATTTCATGTGAAATTAAAGGCTTGAACTGTGATCTCTAGCTAAACAGTCCAGAAAAATCTACAAAAATTACAGTAGCTACATCATGCTAAAACAGAGCCATGATAAAATTTTCATCACATTTCACTAAGTAGAACAGCCTACACAAAGAGATGAAGCAACATGACAGAAATACACATTTAACAACTTTGTACTGTGAAAAGTGTTAAACAATAGATTTCATATTTTTCTTTAGAACTTCTTAGCACAAGAGCAGTCATCAAAAATTACTAGGTCATAACTCCCCATAATTAATTTATTAAAAATCATTCAAGAAAATAGCCTAAAATGCATTTAAATCATATCTCAAATTTATTTCACAGAAACTGCATGGCATACATTTTTACTAGAAACTACATCACCATACAAATCTAACAAAACAAGAATCACAATTTTTGAGCAATATACAATTTATTATGCATTTAAATAGATTTCAGCAGTAGCTTATAGCAAATAAATAATTCTACACAGAAAAGTATCACCAAAATAGCATTTCATATTTTTCACAGATAGATCTCATCACTAGAAACCTAGCAAAACAAATCTCATCAAATTTGGATCAGATTTGCACCAGATATGAATTTTGGAAGCATTTTAAGTATTTCTGGAAAAACAAATAAATTAAAAACTCAAACCCTAGCCGGTCCATGGACTCGGTCCAGTGGACGAGCCACAGCGGCTGGGACCCGCTGGTCCATGGCCCCACTAGCCAGTGCCGGGCGGGGAGGGTGCACCGGCGGCGATAGCTTGTCGGGCGGTGAGCTCCCCCCAAGAATCGAAAGGCACCGGCGTGCTCCTCACGAGGAGGGGCACACGGTGACACGCTTGGCGCGGGCTGCGGTGCACCCTAACTATGATGGCGACGGTTGCGGCGGCGCGGCGGCTCAAGCATGGTGTCATGGCGGTCGTCTCAGGCTACGGCCGGGAGGAGGAGCGCACGAGGTGCACGGGTTCAAGGTGAAGCTAGCCCTAGGGTTTAGGTGCGTGATTAGGCTTTGAAGGTTCCTGGCTGCGTGAAATGGCGGCATGGCGGCGGAACGGAGCTCCGACGAGCTATGGGACAGCGGCGGTGAGCCTCCAATCGACTCGATTGGAGCCACCAGGGGCTAGCGGAGTGCCCAGGGTTTCTAATGCGTGCGGTGGCGAGCATGCGAGTAGAGGTGGCCTACCGCGCGAGCGGCTGGCCCGCGACCATGACGCGAGCGCCGGTGAGGAAGAAGATGGGCAATTCAGCACTTACCAGTGGCTTACCGAGGCGATTGAGCGGGTTGCGAGGTGGCGCAGGCGGTGGCGGGGCTTGTGGCGGTTGGCGAGGCCGGAGCGTGAGCAGTGGGTGGGGGAGGGTGGCGAGAGCCGGGCGGCGGCAATTGCGAGGAAGTGGGTCAGTGCTGCGTGTGTGCGAGCGAGTGTGTGAGGCGAGGGAGTGAGCGAGTGTGGAGCGGGGCGCATTTCCAAATCGGGTTGACGGCCGGCCGGAGGCGGCGTGGTGGGGCCCGCTTCGCCGGCGCCCGGCTGCCACGCCGCGTGCACGGCTAGGCATGGCGCGCGTGGCGACCACGTGCCGCAGCCATGGCCGCCATGACGTGGCGCTGCACGCGGCGCGGGCGCACGGGAGAGCGCGGGCCGTGGGCCGACGCGGGCCAAAAACGCCCGGCCGCTTGCCGTGGTGTTTTTTTGAATTTTGCTTTTAAATCAAAACTGCCCCAAACTTCACTAATTTGACAAATTTAAAAGAGTTTTCAGAAAAAAGTGCATAAAATGAAAGTTGTAGAACTTTTCAAACTTAGAAACTTTCATTTTGGGCCAAGTCAAAATTCCAAGCTGATTTTGAATTATAAATTCATTTTGAATTAAGGGCATTAAAAGGGATTTTCCAAATCATTTTCTTTTGCTTCAAATTGCACCAAAACTTTTGCAAATAAAAAATTTGTTAAAACATTTCAAAGTCTTTGGGCAAGTGGATCCAAACTTGAACAAGCAATTGACAAGGCAATTAATTAGCTATTTAATCAAGTAAGCAAGCAAGTAATTAATTAAATGCAAACACATGAAATGATGAATGCATTTAGGGTTTTATGCTTGATTATGATCATGCCATGCTTAATGATGATTAGGAGTTAATTAATTATGCCTTGGTGATCTACCACTTACGCTGAGGAGGACATGTCCGAAATCCATGGAAATATACATAAAGAGGCTCAAAGAGTGAGTGGCCCAGTCACTAGAGTACTTGGGTCCCAAACATAGATACAAATACCAAACATGAACCTAAGAAGTGAAAGCCTGAACCCAGTCCAGGCTGCAGGAGCAGTCCTCGGTAATTTGGATGCCCAGGATGCATACGAACTCCGTTTTCAGTAATCCAGGACTTTTCGGAAAGCTAACGACAAGGCCGACGTGCTCACCAAAGATGGGCCTGATTGGAGCCCACCAGGGTGCGGCTGCACCCTGGTGCGGGCGCACCACCAGCAGGCCCAATCAGCCTGAGCTTTGGTCGGTTGCTTCCCACTGCCTTCCCAACGTCGGTTTGCATGGGCGTCCAGGTTCACTGTACCAGAAAAGGTCAGTTTGGATGGAATCTTGCAAAGAGCTCCCTCCACCTCACATATAAAAGGAGGCCTCCCCCTCTCCTCATTCCATCATCCAAACAACCACCAAAGGGCAAGAGTACATAAGAGCTCTCCTTCTTAGGGGCCTAGGCCCTAGGCCTAGGCCCTATCTAGCCTAGCTAGTTGATAGTATAGGGAGTGAGAGAGGGAAAGTAGATCAGGTTCGGGCGTGTCTGCCATCTCTTGTCTCGGATCCGGTGACTCCGGGTTGAGGAGGCGGAGTGCCAGGCGTGTCGGCTCCCTCTCCACTTGTACCTCTACGGTCATGTACTACTTGGAGTATAAGGACCGTGTTCGACTATGGTGGTGAGTCTCTATTCATGTTATCTTGTGCATTACATTCTTGCGGGTTCGTTGTCTGTTACTTGCCTTAGTAACGGATGCTCTAGTAGAGGGTCCCTAACAAAGACAGATAGCCCTGATCAACGCTAGAGTAGTCACTACAAGAAATCTGGGCTTCTATGACGACTATTAGATGACAGACCACCTATCTGTCATAACCAGACATTGTTTATGATGACTGTGCACAGGATGACAACTGTCTATGACCAAACTCTGTCTTTGTCATAAATACCATCACAGTATACTTTACATAAGCTTTAGATGACAGATCGGTGACAATAGTTGATTGTTATAAAAATATATAAGTATTCTTTAAAAAAAAATATTATGTTATTCTATACTCCCTCTATTTCAAAAAAATATCATTTTTTATTTCAAGACATTGTGTTTGATCATTCATCTTATTAAAAAAAT
Source organism: Chrysopogon serrulatus (assembly GCA_015844335.1). Classification (NCBI taxonomy): domain Eukaryota; kingdom Viridiplantae; phylum Streptophyta; class Magnoliopsida; order Poales; family Poaceae; genus Chrysopogon; species Chrysopogon serrulatus. The sequence continues at coordinate 35,378 of JADLZL010001081.1, forward strand.
TTATATAAATACCATCTATCTTTTTATGACTCATTGTATCATTAGAGATATACTACTTTAATAATAATTTACTTATTTTATATTGTGTATAAATTTTTGAATAAAATAAATAGTCAAACGTAGTGTCTAAAAAGTTTAAAACAATATTTTTCTAGAACCAAGAGAGTACAGAGTTAAAATTAAGAAAGATTGAAAAAAATATTACGCATAATAATAACTAGGAATCAAAATAGGCATCACCTAGATCGAAATAGAGTGCACGAACTAGCACAAATGACTTTTGCTCAAACGAATTGCAGCTTTGCCCAGACAAACGCTTATAGCATAGCACGGACACGGCTCCGGGCTTCAGACCCTCCTTTTCCGTGTGACGTCTGATCGGTCCCGCACGCCTGTATTTCTTGAGCGACGCCGACAGGTAGGCTCCAGCTGAACGACGTGGCATAGCCGAAAACACCAATTTCTCACACGCCTCAACTTTGCCGAAAACCAGCTAACGCGCGCCTCAGTTTGAAACTCGCGGCGGCAAGATCGATGGCCCCACCTGCCGTTTTTCCCAAGCAGAAAAAAAAGGCCAAACGCGCGCCAAATCCAAATCCCGCACCCTACCGCCGCCTGTTTTGGCGGAAACCGTCGCCGTGATCCTACCGAATAATAACGAAAAAAAAGATGCAAAAAAGGCAATCGAACTCACCACCGCAAGAATATAATATATAATATAAATATAAATAAAGACAGGTGACGCCACTGAGCTAATTAGGTCATACTCTTGTATATAAAAAATGTAGTACACGGATACGTCAACCACTCATGGACTTCATAAAAAATGGTATATAATTTATTTTTCATTGAGCACTTATAGTTGGAGTCATAGGTCAGCCCCTCACTGAGGAACATGTCATCAAGTAAATAGACAAGGTCACGAAGCTGCCTTAAAATTATCTTTTATACTCTAATTTTTTATATGCAATATTGACATGTATGTCAATGTTTAGGAATTTCAAAAATTTAGAGCTAATTTACCACTTTCTATAGTTTAAATTGATTTTCATGTGCTTATCCAAAGTAATTCCAAATTAAACAGTACATACCTTCAATATGATTGGAAAAATTCATAAATACATATAACTAAACTCATACATCGCCAATCGCACGAGCATGCGGTTGTGGTGCTCCTTCCTCTTCCGTCGAGAGCAGCATTGCCTCACCGCGCCACCGTTCGTGAGGAGCTGGAGGTCGCTGAAGTTGAGGACGCCAAAGCGGGGATGGACCTACCCACGCTACCAACCGCCGCACCAAACAAGTGCCAAGGATGGACCTACCAAGCCATGTTGCTTGAGTCACCGCGCGCCCTCAAGCGAGAAGCCAGCGGCCACCCACACATGAAGTCGTCTAGGACACTAAGAGTAATAAGAAATCTACAGTAACACGATCACCAATTGCTCAAGAGAGACCACCCTACAGCCGGCCAACAAGCTTAAATAGACACCCGAACAAGATAGAGTTGTTACACTCAATGGGGTGCTGATTGCGTGTGGACCGAACGCGCCACGGGTGGCCGGACACATCCGATCCACGAACTGACGCCACGTATCCACTGATTTCAACCTCGTTCGCTCAAACTCCACAACTATCAAAAGTCCCCATGCTGTTAAAGCTGCTCCCAGGTGCTCATACATCTCCATTGACGACCTGTCGTTCATTTACCGCGTTGAGCTCCCAGTGTCTGTGTCTCGGATTTGAGTGGATCTGGGCTGAGCTGATTAAAAAAAATGGTGTCTTATGCAGGAACCTGGTGATGACCGTCGACAAGAGGTAGTTCCATCAAGCTCGTCAGCATGGTATGTCTGTGAGGTACCACATGCCATCCAGTCGATTGCTCAAGGTATATCTCGCGTCGCGTCTACTAGATCCGAATAGTAGGAAGCTAGGTTTGGTGCTACGGCTGGCGGATCTAGTGGGGGGGTGTGTGTTAGTGCTAACAGATTGTTTGCCTGTGAACCGCAATGAATTTTCTTGAAGTGTCCATTTAAGCAGATAACTTCTAGTTATGTACTACTTTCCACTGCAACAGTAGGCTTCTATAGTTATGTACTAAGATAGGCACATGTAAACAGATAGTTGCTGTACTAATGCTGAAAATGATGCTTGAAATGTTAAACCTTCCGGACTTGCAGATCTGGTGGTATAAGTAATGTGCTCGATGGAATGACCTATATTTTTATGCTGGTACATGTCTGTTCTGAGATATATTAAAGCTAGTAATTCTTCAAGTAACATAGAAGGATATTCTGAGACTATCACCCATAATCCTTCAAGTAATATATGTGCTTGTAAAAGTTCTTTGAATAATTATGATAAAACTGGGTTTGGTATACTGCACTTCTATTTACAGCAGCTGTTTGGTTTAACATCTCTTTACTGCAGCTACCTGCTTAGTAAACTCCAGTTGTGTGTCTGAGTTAACCAGGGGTTGGATTAGTTCAGTAAATGGACTGCAGTTCTGCATGCTTTGGTAAACTTCATTATTTATTATTGTTGGTCGGATAGTGCATCCTAGCTTTGATTCTCATGCAGTCCATTTGTAGCTTTGAAGTAGTGTTGGGTTCTGTTTTGGCTAGTTCATTGCTGATTCTAACAATGTAGGGTTCGTTTGCTATTACTAATCTGCACAGAAAAGTATGGTGATCATATCTAGAAACTTGTTATTGCAAAATTTAACAATTATATCTGATTGTTTCCTGCTGGGCTGTTGGTTTGGTTTTTTAAAAGAACTGCTCTGTGATTTCTTTTTAGATTCATCTCGTACGGAGTGAAGGTTGAAGGTGTCCTGCATGGAGCTCCCCTGGCTATGCAGTACTCGTAAATCTCGATCGCCACTGGCTGCTGGCGGGTACTTCTGTTGCTGGAACGCTTCTACTGGCTAATGTAGTGGCTTGTACTTTTTGTGGAGGGGGTTGTTCGTTTGTGTAGTTTAATTTAATTTGCTGGCTGGAATGTTTGTGGTGTATGGAACATATATTCTGGAACGTGCTTTTGTATGGGCTGGAATATTATTTATGGCTGAAATATATTTTGTTGAATGGGCTAGTTATTATAATTGAGTAATTGCTTATGTGGTTGTTTATTGGGCCCTCCCCACAGTATCGGCTTGAATTGTAATGTTGTGATGTATTGAAAAAAGAAACAGCAATTTGTAGCTGGGCTGAAAAACATGTGGGCCAATTGGGTGATTGTAAATGGAAACAAAAAAAAAAGGAAAAAAGCCCATGCTATTTGGCCTGAATATGAATTGCCGTGTCACTCGCCATGTCATCTGCCATGTAACATATGCCATGGCACTATACACGTGGCGCTATTTTGTTCAATATGCTGTGACAAGTTTAGTGCTGTCATAACGTTAGTGACAAGCGAAATATTGTCTTTGCATCAATGACGATGTCTCACGGTGGTCACGAAAGCTGTTTAGTGACCCGGCTTTCTTCGTGGACGATAGCTAGTTCATCACCGTAGCGGGCGGTGGACAGGAAAAATGTTGTTATCGTCATAATCTAACTGTCACAGAAGCCCAGACTTCTTATAGTGAGTAGTCGATAGCGTAGACGTGGTGTCTAGGCTAGAGGCTACCCTCGTTTGCCTCACACTCCACAGGTGAGGGGTAGGTGTTAGGTGGTGACAGCCCTAACATCCTTTGTATTCCCCCACGTTCGGGTGTGGCGTAGAGCTGTTAGCCGGCATCACTTAGCAGACTAGGTGCGATCCGGTGCCCGAAACAAGAGTGTAGTAAGCAAGGTTACCTCTGTGTAGAGATCCTAAATCGTAGAAGAACCTCACTACCCTTTTCCAACTCTACCATTTGGTGGCCCTTGGACGAGTTAGTTAGAAGAAATACCTCCGTTCCTCGTAGAAATACGATACCCTTAACACTTCCGAGTGAAGTGCTATGACGGTAATTCCGTGCGCTTACGGATTCTTTCGCACTGCGTTAAGAAATACCAACAGCAAGCCACAGAATGTGCTTGCCTGCACCATTGTGATGAGACCGGTATGAAGTTCGAAGTTCTTGTCACCAAGGTTGACAGCGGGCCCAGTGGGCACATTGGCAACATTGGGGATAGAGTACTCAAGGAATGACTTTCCGGCCATAGCGGTGATCTCGGGTACGGAAGTGGCTGGTTCAACTGTCGGTGGAGTGCTTGAAGAAGAAACGGTACGAGACCGATTCCTTTAATAAATATTTTCCTTCTACATTTACCAACCAACTGTATTTATTTTATCTTTCATGTTTACCTTAGTTATTCTATTACTATAGTTGCCGTAGGGCTTATTATTGGTCGTTCCTTCCAATGTCATCATCGTCCATGGCACTAGCATAATTATTGCATATAATTCTGTAACATACCACAACTGCAGCCCCTTTAATATATTCTATAAAATTTGTATGTAAATCACCAGAGCAATATCTGAAAAACTAAAATCATTGTTATATCAAAAACGAGTCTGTTTCTTGTTATTTTCCTGTCGTGCTTTGTCTCTGCGCGCACGGCGAAGCGCACGAACCTTCCTAGTATACTCATACGACAAGAATCAAGCATTAGTCTGAGAATTCACTCTCGTACCAACAGAAACAGTCCGCATAACTTGAGATACCAAACATAGAAAATAATCAGCAGACAGTTTGCCTTGTCTTCCCTATGCTTCCCTATGCTGCCACGGGACACAAAACTCGTACGAAAGATGCTCACTCCGTCCAGAATGTAATTTTAGTACATATTTTTATAATAAATTAATTTAGAACCATAAAGATGAATACTATCACTAGAAACTTAGGAAACGTGAACTACCTTTTGCTAGCGCGGCTAGCGCGCAACTACTACAAACTTGGTTAACGTGAACCAATTTTTCTGGCGGCACGCAAGCACATACTTGGTTAATGTGAACTTTTTTTTCTGACACGCAGCCACTTCCTGACAAGCAACCACTACAAACTTGGTCAACGTGAACTTTTTTCAGCACGCAACCACTAGAAATTTGGGAATCGTGAACTGTTTTTCCTGGACGGAGGGAGTATTTCTTGCCACGCAGCTTCGTTCCCAGGGCCCTCTCGAGCTTGCCAATAATCTGCTGGTTGGGTATTGCCTTGCCCGACTCATACTCCTGGATCACTCGTGGCTTCTCATTGACCATCTGCAATAAACACCATATCCTCATCTCAATAAGAGGCCAGACAAGGTCCACAAGGATCAAGGTTCTCGGCTAAGAATGGAACTATTGTTCTGAAATCTAATGATTCCACAAAGTACCTGAGCAAGCTGTGCCTGGGTCAGCTTCTTATCAAGCCTTGCTTGCATGAGATTTTTCTTCAGGTCACTTGGAACTCGCTCATCTAGCATTAAGTGAGGAGAGCCCGAGTTATTGTTATCATGAAAAGGATATCATGCAGAAAGCTTAGTGCAATCTTCTGCATATGACTCAAATCATGTTTACTTCCATTTGCAGGTTCAATAGTTTCACCTTTTTGAAATTCTTATAGAGAAAAACCAAACCCTGTTCGCTTCAGCTAAAAAACCGTTTCAGCTTATAAGCCAACAGTATTTTTTTCTCACACAGAAAATCAGTCGTTTCTACAGTGTTTTGGCTTATCAGCTGTATATCCTTGCGATTAAAATAAGGCCATGGTCATTAGCATTGGACTACATGGTACAGGCATAACAAGGTGATCACCAAAATGGTGCACCTTGCCCTGGCCAGAAACTTCTTTCTACCTCCAACACAAGCATCACATCACAGATAAAAGCAGATGCAATAACCATTGTGAAGCGAGCCCACACCGGAGTAAATGAAATTAGAGACTTATCGAGGTCCTAGTCTCAAGTGAACCTCAGACACACTTAATAATAGGAATAGGGCAAAGGGTGCTTCATTTGCACGCTAATGGGCAAAGGATCATGGTTCAGCAGTACCCTTTTTACTTGCCATGCGTACCATGTCCCAAAAAAAAATGACACTGGGTCAGGGTACACTGAGCGCAAATGTGGCATGTTTTTGATCTGCTGTATGAATTTCAGTTACAGTAATATTTCAGATGCATAGGAATCATGCTGTGCAGGTTGCAGAGGATGGAACGACTTCACATCAGACTCATATCTAGTAGTTATCACAAAATTATCATGTGCACTAGCAAGCAAAATTTTGCTAGGCGTTAGACGACATCTAGACGACGATCCTTAGCCTAGCGACTAGTCCAGTCTAGGCTAGCCTATGCGATGCTAGGCGTTTTGCTAGGCGATGGCTAATACATGTATATATACATTTTTTGAAGCAGAATACATGTATATATACTTAAAAGAAAAGAAAAAAAATAAAAGATCAGTGGTCATGGAATGGGGAGAAAGAAAAAAAAGGCCCATTAACGGCCCAACTCACCCACCGGCCACCACAAGTCCACAACCTATCCTTTCCCCTGCTCCTTCTCCCTCCCGACGCCCGCTCGTCCGAGCCGCCGCCAGCAAGACGCACCAGCGCCCGCCGCTGCCAGCGCCTGCGCTTCGCCGCCGCCAGCGTCGCGCCCCCTGCCGCCCGCACAAGCCAGCGGGCGCCCCCCCCGCCACCCGCAGCTCCTCCTCCCCCACCGGCGACCTCCGCCGGGCGCTCCTCCACCCCCACCGGCGCCGCCCGACGAGCCGCCGCCGCCTAGGGGTCCGCCTACCCCCCATAGGCGAGGCGGACACCCTCCGACTCACGGATTAGGCGCACCTAGGCGAGCCCTAATCGTCGATTTTCAAAACTTTGCTAGCAAGCGACAAAGAGTCCCATACAAGATGCTTATACAACAAATATATTGCCACTGAAGCCTCAATGAATTCACCAAGACACTTATTCAATGCATGTCCACTTAGTAATTCATTTTCAATCGAAATTCAACAGCTAACATGAACAAACATATTATATAATGGTTCAAATGGCTCATTGGTTGAAAGTACTAAATGTTATCAAGGTTGATTGATGCAACAAGCAAAATTGTTATGAACACAAATACTGCAATATTTCAAAACTTACTCCCCTAACTAAATCAATGTCATCAAAAGATATAACTTAGGAACAGTCTGTCAGAACAAATGGACAACCAAGAAAGCATCATTTTATAAAATATCCATGTTTTGCCATAATTTAATGTAATGACCAGAAACAAAGAAACAATGGATGCACGATGGCAATTTAACAGTTGTGCACACAAAAGAGACATTACTTTCCCATATTAATCTTAGAAGAGAAGCTTTGGCCAGTGTTGCTAATAAAGTGGGAGGCTTGAAGCACTAGGTGTCGAGTCCCATCTTAAGAAGAGAAAACATCAACTGCGAGACATGCAAACTTGAACATATATATCTTAATAAGTCCTAAATCATTTATCACATCCACGGTGGACAAGTGCCAGAGTTTATGGTATTGGGATCCCAAGCAAACAAGCATCCATCAAATTGTTCATGAGAAATATGGTCCGAGACAGATGATTGCTCACGGGCGAGGTTTTCAGTGTCGTCGTTGAGGTGCTTAGTGTTGAGGGATGTGCCGCTCGATGCCGCCTTGTTCGTACCAGCGTTGTCTGCAGACAAACACATATCAAGCACAATCAGAGAAAAGGAACTAGCAAAAGGAAAAAAAAAACAGCAGCAAACAAATCTATTAGAAGCCACAAGAACAAGATATCAACTCTTCCTCAAACCCTAGCAGGCAAAAGCAAGAAAAATCCCCAAAGTGAACAAAAAATCATCATAATCAACGAATAAAAAAAAGAACAAAACCTTATTCGTCGAATTCCATCAACGGAACAACACACACGGCTGGGCTGCAAAACTGATGAAATCGAAACCCGAAAAGGACCCCCACATCGGGATAGATAAGGGCTTGTTTGGCTGTACTCAAATACACTCTAATTCATACAGTTTAATACGGATCGAGGTGAAATTTGAACTAAGATTCACCTCAATCCCTTCTAAACCGTATGGATTGGAGTGTATTTGAGTTCAGAAATAAAGAACACCAAACGAAAACTATGAAACTACTTACACTTCTTCATGGTCTCGATCTCTGCGCCGGCGCGGCGCGCAGCGTTGACGGCCTTCTGGTCCTTCTTAGCGGCGGCGATGGGTGCCTTCTTCCACACCACCACCGGCTCCCAGTCCTGCCTGATCGGCCCGATCCCGGCCATCCCCTCTCCCTCCTTCGCAGTCGCTGACTCTACGGTCCCTACTCCCTACACACCTCTCTCTCAAGACGCAACGCAGAAGGCGAAGTGGAGGTGGAGGACCAAGAAGAAGATAGGGAGAATTGGTTTGGTAGCATCGAAAGATCACGAGAATCGCAAAATACCATTGAAAAATCTCGTCTTCCTAAAATACCACCGAAAAATCTAAAGGTTAACTTAATCTAGCATTCCCGTTGGCATCTGATGCCGTGAGACTCCTCCGTCCGTCCATGAAGAAAGTGCCTTCGGTGCTCCGTCTAAAGGTTAACTTAATCTAGCATTCTCGTTGGCATCTGATGCCGTGACTCCGTCCGTCCATGAAGAAAGTGCCTTCGGTGCTCCGTCCATCTAAGCAGGCAGTCCAGATGCCACGAATACGAACATTCGCCGCCAGGGACAGCTTCGCAAGGTCCTCGCCCTTCTAAAAGCATCTCCGAGAATTTCTTAAACCCTCTTATAATAATTAGATTTTAGCAAGATGAGAAAAAATCTCTCTCCAACAACTTCTAATACTTGGTCCTAATATTTACGGAGCTGGGAAATATCGCCTCCGCGGGCATAACTCACTAGTACAAAAATCATTTTTGCCGGCATCTTCTTTTTTTTTTCACAGGCGGTTCATAATTTTATGACGCCAGTAGAAAAAATATGGTGGGCCCAAAAGGAGAGCCGCCTGTGTAAAACCGTTTACACAGGCGGCCCTCCTAACTGTGCCGCCTGTGTAAATAGGTGTATTTACACAGGCGGCGGCTAACATTGTAAACCGCCTGTGTAAATGGTCATATTTACATAGGCCGCACAGTTAGGAGGGCCGCCTGTGTAAACGGTTTTACACAGGCGGTTCTCCTTACCAACCGCCTGTAGTAATTCAACTATAAATTCCCTTCTCCTACCTCCAGACAAGAACAGTTACTCCCGTGGTGTGGTGCACAGTGGCGGACAGACCAGTGGGGATTCCAAGGGGGGAGGTTTTGAACTTCATTTCTTTGGTGAGAAACTTCCAAAAGGTTAGTTAGTCCCCTTGAACCTATTTTTTTAGTGATTCATTGGTTCAATTCTTGTATTGGAGGTGCTCTAAATCTAGGGTTAGGGTTCATAGCTAGGGCAAGAGTGAGAGTTTTAGCTAATTTTTTTTGTAAATTCATAGTAAATTGTATCTTGCTCGGATTATAGAAAATAAATACTTTTTAGAATTCTTGTGAGTAGATCTATGCAATAGAGTAACGATGTGCACTATTTGAAGTATATTTTTTTTTATTCAGTTATAGTTTATATTTTTTAGATGATTAACACTTTATTAATCACAGGTACTAAATTGTTGGAAATCATAAGATTGGAAATAGTACCTTTTTAATCGTTGTATTTATGCTCTGTACTTATAAACTGTGAATTAATTTAGTAAATAACTAATTGCACTATTAACTAGGGTTAGTGATACCTTGTACTTAGGGTTTGTTAATTAAATAACTTATTTGTAATTAATGGTTTGTTAATTAGTGAAAGGTATTCATTAGGGTTAGTTCCAGTTTCCTATACTTAGGGTTTGTAAATTAATTTAGTTAGTAATTAAAAGTTTACTAATTAGAGTTAGTTAGTATTTCATCTCCTTAAGATTTGTTTAAAAATATAGTTAGTAATGAATGGTTTGTTATTTACGTTTAGTTATTATTTCATGTACCTTAGGTTTTTTTAAAAATTTTTATTAGTAATTAATGGTTTATACTTTCATATATTTAGGGTTTGTGATTTAATTTAGTTAGTAGTTAATGTTTTATTAATTAGAGTTACATATTTCATATATTTAGGGTTGTTTAAACTAATTACAGATACATATGGAGAGGTCATTATGGATGTACAACTTATCAAGATTAGACCCATCATATGTAGTGGAGGTCCAAAAATTTATTGATGCCGTGAAGATACATGCTCAGAGAACAAAGGCAAAGCACATATGTTGTCCATGCGCAGACTGTAAAAATGTTGTGGTATTTGACAATGTGGAAGCAATCACTTCTCATCTGGTTTGCAGAGGATTTATGGAGGACTACTTGATATGGACAAAATATGGTGAGGGTAGTTCTACACCTTATATGCGGACAACTGACAACACTGCAAGTAACATCAATGTGGAGGATCCAATGCCATATCTCAATGAATGTGATGATATGCCAGCTATCAATGAAACCCATCATGCTATGCCTGATGTCAATCAAACTCATAATGATACGTCCGATGTCAATGAAACTCAACATGCTAACTGTGATGCCATTGAAGATGCCGATTTCTTAGAGGCAATAATGAACCGTTGTGCGGATCCATCAATATTCTTCATGAAGCGAATGGAAGCCTTGAAGAAGGCAGCAGAGGAGCCTTTGTACGACGAGTCGAAAGGTTGTACCAAAGAGTGGTCGACACTGCGGGCTGTTCTTCAGTTTTTGACGATTAAAGCTAGATATGGTTGGTCTGATGCTAGCTTCAATGAATTATTGCGTGTACTTGGAGACCTTCTTCCTAAGGAGAATAAAGTGCCTGCTAACACGTACTATGCAAAGAAGCTAGTCAGTCCACTTACGATGGGTGTTGAGAAGATCCACGCATGTAGAAATCATTGTATTCTATATCGGGGTGATCAGTACAAAGACTTAGACAGCTGTCCAAACTGTGGTGCTAGTAGGTACAAGACGAATAAAGATTATCGAGAGGAAGATAATGCAGCCTCTGTTTCTTCAGGGAGAAAGCGAAAGAAGACCCAAACAAAGACTCCACAAGATAAACGTTCAAAGCCCACTAGCAATATCGAAGTGGACTATTATGCGTTGAGAAGAATTCCTGCATTGGTGATATGGTATCTCCCCGTGGTTGATCGTTTGAGGTGTTTGTTTGCAAACCCAGATGATGCAGAACTTATGACCTGGCATGCATCTGATGAAAGGAAAGATGATGAAAAGTTACGACATCCAGCCGATGCAAAGCAATGGCAAGAATTCGATCAGAAATATCCAGACTTTGCTGAGGATCCACGAAATATAAGGTTTGCTCGAGTAATCGATGGAATGAATCCATTTGCCGAGAGGAGCAAAGCACGCCACAAAGACATGGCCGATTGATCATGACAATATACAACCTTCCTCCATGGTTGTGTCAAAAAAGAAAATATCTTTTGCTAACCATTCTTATTTCTGGACCTACACAACCTGGTGTTGATATGGATGTATTTCTAGAGCCCTTAATGCAAGAGATGCAAATACTATGGGAAGTAGGTGTGGACATGATCGATGCGTTCCGCAAAGAGACATTCACACCGAGAGCAATTATTTTTGTCACAATTAATGATTACCCCGCTCTCTCTTCTCATTATCGAGGCCAGTTCAAGGGAAAGGTTGGTTGTGTAGAGTGCATAGATGGAACATGGCACGTGTCTCTTCCTCTATCTAACAAGATAGTGTACATGAGGCATAGGAGGTGGCTACCGGCAGGCCATAAGTACCGCTTACAAAAGATGAACAAGTACTTTGACAATATGGACGAATCAAAATCTACTGCTCCATCAGGTTATATTAAAGGGCACAGAGTGTACAAGATAGTTGAGAATGTCAAGTTTGTTTTTGGAAAGAAGACCAAAGATGGGAAATCAAGAAAGGTTGTGAAGGCAAAAGAAGGGGACACATTCAAGAAGAAGTCTATTTTCTTTAAGTATTTATCGTACTGGAAAGATTTGGACGTACGACATGCGATCAATGGTATGCATGTTCAGAAGAATGTGTTTGACAGTGTAATTGGAACTTTGCTAGACATAAAGAGCAAAACAAAGGAATGTCTCAATTCACGTTTGGACATGCAACATTTAAAGATCGAGAAAAGAACTTCACCCCTGTACTCCTAGAGAATGGGAAGTACCATCTACCGGCAAACAAGCTATAACCTGAATGAAGCAGAGAAGAGAAACATGCAATGTGTGTATGGTTGAAGAATTTAAAAGTTCCATCTGGTTTCTGCTCCAACATAAGGAGTCTTGTTTCAATGAAAGACCTTACACTCACCAACTACAACTCACGTGATTGTCATGTAATGCTGACCACTTTTCTTCCTATTGCCATCAGGGCTATAAATCCAGTGTTCTTAAAGATGGCAATCACATGGTTGTGCTACTTCTTCAAAAAGATATCTGAGAAGGTAATTATCCGTGATGAGTTAGAGTCCCTACAGAAATTTCTTTGTAGAGACATTGTGCCGCTTGGAGATGTGCTTTCCCCATCGTTCTTTGATATCATGGTACACCTTATTGTTCATTTGGTGCCTCAAATTGAGGTATTGGGTCCCATGTATTTTCATGAAATGTGGACGTATGAGCGTTTCATGTCAATATTGAATGGCTATATGTCAAATCGAGCTCATCCGGAGGGTTCCATGATAGAGGCATATACTACAAAGAGGCCATTGAGTGCGGAGGACCATTATGTAACAATCTCCTAAAAGACCAGGTATCAATTGGTTTGCCTCCGTTGCGACATGAGGGAAGACTTGGTGGACGAGGGAGGATGGGACGGAAATCATTTATCCCGCTTGAGATTACAACATAATCCTAGAGGTACATTACAAAGATACTACAACAACTCATAATAATGGACCCATTCACCAAGCAAAGACATGAAAGAGCTTTGTGAGGAGAATCCGGGATGCAATGATGATTGGGTACACAAGGAACACAAGCGTCGCTTCACCTCATGGCTAAAGAATTTGGACATGACGGAGGAATCGAAACCATCAAGATTTTAGCATCCGGACCATCAAGCCAGGTCACATCATGGCAGAGCTATGACATTAGTGGCTTCTCATTTTCCACCATTTGTAGGGACACCAAGCGAATGGCAATGAATAGTGGCATTCGATGTGAGGTCAGTATATGATGCAACTGGTGAAGAAACTACATACTTTGGGTTCATTGATGACATATGGGAGGTTGAATATGGTCTACGGCTACAGATTCCGGTGTTCGATGTCGATGGGTTCAAGATAAACATATCACTGTGGATAACTATGGCCAGAGAGTCCTTGACCTAAGTAAAGTAGGTTACAAAGATGATCCGTGGATCCTTGCTAACCGTCTTTGCATGTGTCTTCTATATGGAACAAATCCTCTCTAAGGATGAAAAGAAAAGTACCCAAAAGCCAAAGCATGTAGCTATCCCTGGAAAGCAACAAATTATAGGAGTTGATTGTGTTAACCAGTTCAGCGAGATGTCTCTTTTACAAACTTTGAAGAAAAAATCAAAAAAGTTGAGAAAAGTATCCCGCAAAACCTCTTTGCCCCTGGTGCGCCCACGATGGACAAGGAAGGACTGTAGCACGATAGATTATTTATCATGTAACTCATGTATCACTTGTCATTTGTACCTAATGCTACTCTTTCTTATTAAGCAAGATGTTTACATTTCCCCTTGTTGTTTTCCTTTGGATTCTATATTATTTACTACCCGTAGGTACATTAAATAATCACTAACCCTATTAAACAAACCTTTAATTAAAAACTTAATTAATTCATAAACCCTAGGTATAGGAAATAATCATTAACCCTCATTAACAAACCTTTAATTGCTAACTAAATTAATCCACAAACACTAAGTACATGAAATAATAAATAATCCTAATTAATAAACTATTATTTATTAACTTAATTAATCCACAAACCCTAATTAAGTACATGAAATAATCACTAACCCTATTAAACAAACCTTTAATTAAAAACTTAATTAATTCATAAACCCTAGGTATAGGAAATAATCATTAACCCTCATTAACAAACCTTTAATTGCTAACTAAATTAATCCACAAACACTAAGTACATGAAATAATAAATAATCCTAATTAATAAACTATTATTTATTAACTTAATTAATCCACAAACCCTAATTAAGTACATGAAATAATCACTAAACTTTTAAACAAACCTTTAATTAAAAAAATTAGTACAGGGGAATAAATAACCTGAATTAATGTAGAAAATGAAAAACATTAGTACAAACCTAATTAGTACATGAAATAATCACTAACCCTATTAAACAAACTGTATTTAATACATTAGTAGGGAAATAATCATTCAAAGAGAGCCGCCTGTACTACAAACATTAAGTAGTACAGGCGGGGGTCAATGTGACCCGCCCGTGAAAACTTTAAACCTCCTATATAAAATTGAGGCGCGGAATCATTAACCCTCATTAACAAACCTTTAATTGCTAACTAAATTAATCCATAAACACTAAGTACATGAAATAATAAATAATCCTAATTAATAAACTATTATTTATTAACTTAATTAATCCACAAACCCTAATTAAGTACATGAAATAATCACTAAACTTTTTAAACAAACCTTTAATTAAAAAAATTAGTACAGTGGAATAAATAACCTGAATTAATGTAGAAAATGAAAAAAAAAAACATTAGTAGGGCGGCGCCGCCTATTATTTAATACATTAATACGCCGCGGTACATGAAAAGAGAGCCGCGCTCAATCATTAGTACAGCGGGGGGTCAATGTGACCCGCGGTGAAAAAACCGCTCTCCTATATAAAATTGAGGGCGCGAGACGCGAAAATTTCTAAGTCCGGTGGCGCGCGATTTTCCTATTTGCCGGCCGCCAAATGCCGCTGCGCCTCTTTTCGCCCCGCAGCCTCCCGCGCCGCCGCGCCCACCTCCGCGGCGCCAACCCGAGCGCCGCCGCCACCGGCGCGCCCGCCGCGCCTTTACGGCCGCGCGGCGCCACCGCCGCACCGCGCGCCGCTTTTCTCCCGCCGCCCGCGACGCGGCCGCTTTCTTTCTCCACCGTGCCGCGCCGCCGCCGCCGTTTTCTCCCCCCGCCCCCTGGCTTTTTTTTTGTTTTTTGGTTATTTCATAATTAGTTTGTTAATTATTGTTTCTTATTTAACCAATATTGGGCCTTTGTTAAATAAGGGCCCTATTGGGCTAGGGTTATTAAGCCAATTAGTTAATTTAGCCCCAGTTAGTTAGTTTATAGTTAGATTTTTTTGTTTTTGGTTATTTCATAATTAGTTTGTTAATTATTGTTTCTTATTTAACCAATATTAATTAGGGTTTGTTAAATAAGTGTTAGCTAATTTAGTTAGGGTTTGTTAGGGTTATTAATTACCATTTTTGGGTAAGTCATTATTATTTCATGTTAGGGTTAGTGATCACACAGTTAGTAATTAGAGGTTTGTTATTTAGGGTAAGTTATTATTATTTCATGTATACTTAGGGTTTGTGAAATAATTTAGTTATTAAATAAAGGTTTGTTAATTAATAATTAGTTTGTTAAATAGGGTTTCCTATTTAATATTTATTAATTAGGGTTTGCAAATTAGTGTTAGTTAATTAGGCTATGTAATTGGAGTACATACTTTTATTCCAAGTTCATACTTTTATTTCATGCAGATGAGTACTCCATCAAATGCTGAGCAGGCCGATGCCCAGATAGATACAGCGGGATCTGACTCCTCAGGATCCGAACCTTATAGGAGCCCGAGCGTATCACCACGTGAATCTCCTAGAGCTAAGAAGGCCCGTCTTGAGTTGGAACATGACCCTAATTACGAGCCTGAAGATGAGCCAAATGATGATGAGGTATATGTGGAAGTACATTGTCTTATATGAGAGAATAATGCATGTGTATGTATGTACCTAACAATTGAATTGATAGGAGGTGTTCTCTCAAGTTGTTGCCGAAATGGAGGCAGAGTCACAAGATGTTCATAAGGACACGGCACCTCAAACGACCGGGACATCCTCCGAGCGAAGAAGTACAAAGAAAAAGAGTGATCGGGCACGAGGAGATAGAGGAAGGAATAGATTTCTAGAAGAAGTGTATAGGACTACAGAGGTTAGCCCGAGCGGAGAGCCCTTAGCACCTCTAGAGGCGCTACCCAAATTTAGGGCCGCCATTGGATGGTTAGTAAAGGAAGAATTTGATATCACCTGGAGTGATTGGAGTATGGTGCCTGAAGGAAAGAGGAGGAATTGTTGGACTCGATTGTGCACTAAGTTCATTTTCCGGAGGGAACGTAAGATTTGGTCGGGGGTCATGTCATGAAGCGGTTAGCAATATCATTTCGGGGCTATAGGCACGATATGAATAAAAAGTGGTCATGAAGGGGCGGGACCCGACGAAGCGGTACCCTATCACAGCGGAACAGTGGGCACGTTTTAGTGCCATTAAAAACTCCGACGACTCCAAGGCCAAGAGCCAAGCCGCCTCGGAACTTGCGAAGAGGAACAAGTACCACCACCACCTCGGCACTGGTGGTTACAAGACCAAGATTCCTCAATGGAGGGCGTAAGATGAAGCAAAGAGGAGAGAGGGCCAGTTGGCATTGACCGATATAGTGCCTGAACGAAGTGCGAATTCGCTTCGCGCTCGGAAGGCAAACACTGAGAGCGATGAGATCTCCTGTCCCGATGAAATCAGGCCAGTTGCTGAAAAGGTTTTGAAAGCAACCAACCTGGAAAAGACAGGTGCCTTCAAGTCACAGAGGGAGAGGGACAGCCTTTCACATGCTCTAGGTAACAAAATTACATTTTTCATTTTGTTCGAGTAAAATAGAAATCGAGACACTGACATGAAATATCGTGTTGTAGGTAACCCCGAGCATCCGGGCCGTGTATGCAGGCGTCTCATCCGAACCACCCGGAAAGAAGGATTTGGCGAAGAGTGGAAAGGCTTGTATAAGAAAAAAAGAGAACGACATAAGGAGCAAATGAAGAATTTTTTTTTGAGCGAAAGCCGCCAAAAAGTTTAGGGATTTGATGGAAGATTTCATCAAAACCCCGATCCCGAAGTGATGAAGCGGTTGGCGGGGAGCGATGTACGCTCAACAGATGTCATCACAAGCTCCTTCATATATGCAGCTTGTCCCAGCTCAACCATTGGGTAGCCAGGAGATGGCCACACAATCTGTGCCCTTTCCAAGCAGTATAGCGTCAACATCAATCAAGACCATTACCCAGTTGACGATATTGATAAACCTTGGCCTTGCACATTGCTAATTGGATATGGCCTTAGGAATCAGCATACAAAGCAAGTGGCCACAGGCAATGCTATCCCTGGACGTAGTTTCCATGGCGTCGAGATGCAAGATGCATACCGCGGGGGGTGGAAGTGTTGACGATCGAGCACGGATATGAAGATGACTTCATCGACATCTCGACCCTCGAGGGTATAGAGAAGCTTGGACAAGCAATCAAGAACTTCGGACAATGGCCGAGACGGTGCGTAAGGTTGATTGATCCACCAACGGCACCCTCTCCACTAGTGCATCAAGCATCCCAAGAGGCCGAAACAAGTCAACAACAACCAGCATCGCCAATGCATGCTCCAGCATCCCCGTACATTTATGAGCCACCGTCGTCATCTCCAATACATGATCTGACATTCTCAATGGAAGAGCTCGAGGGGCCAGCCAAGAAAATGCCTGAGCAGCAAACTCCGCCAGCCAAGAAGGACACAATACCAGAAAAGGAGGTAGAGCAAACTCCCCCGCCACCATCAAAGCAGACTGAAGATGACCAAACTCCCCCGCCACCACCAAAGCAGGAGGAAGCAGAGCAAACTCCCCCAAAAGCACCGGCCTCTAAGAAGGCGAAGAAATTTCCAATTCCAAAATTGGTTTCTCCCTATGAGCCAAAAAAGGGGAAAGCAGCAGGCACAGCTCTATTTCTAAAAGGGCTTGGAAAGCATCGGATGGCACGAGTCGTTGAGCTCGAACCGTCACAGAATAAGGAAGCCACCATCCAAGCAACTGAAGCCGTGCCACCAACAAAGGAAGCATCAAGCAGCGATGTACATGTCGAACCGCCATCAAGTGCACCATTGACCCTTAAAGATATAAGAAAGCCAACGATTGATGATTATGTCAATATCCCCAGTAACTATGTGCCCGAGAAGGCCTATCTTTGCAATGGACGATTGCTTGAAAAAGGGTCCATGGACGATTAAAAGGTTTCATGACCGGTACATGAGAGCAGTGAATGCCGGCCTGCATGCGAGTTAGTGTTGACATACCAGCCGGCGTGTTTGCTCTTTGGGACGGAAAAAAGGGCATTTGTTACCTTCGAGGACATGCACCTGCTTTGTTGAACTATAGGCGGCTTGACGTCCAACTCATTACAACAACGGTGCCTGTAAGTATCCGGTCATGCACACAAATTGTTATTATTAATTATAGACTATGAGTATCACTCTAATATATGTGGATGTTGTATGTAGTTTGCAAGACCACGAGCAGAGATCATTATCTGTAGGAACGATGGTCGGTTACCTGAGTCCAATCAGGTTACAAGAAAATATGCACAAATTTATACTTACAAATGAAGATAGAGCCAAGATAGAGAAGGACAAAACACCAGAACAATTTGCACAAGCTGTAAAGGAATTACAACGAAAAATACGAGGGGACGAGTATGCCCTCTATCTCGGTAGAGCAATCTTTGAGATATAAGTAATGGGGAAATCATATTGGCACCCTACAACTTTGGGTAAGCATGACCTCATATACGTACTTCAAATTATCGTGTTAACCCTAAGTACATGTGTGGCTCACTCGTTTATTCATGCAGTGACCATTGGATTGTTTTTTATATTTATCCATTCGAAGGGAAGGTGCTTGTCCTAGACTCATTACATTATCCTCCCGAGTCGTATCAAACATTCCTGGTTTATTTAGAAAGGTGAGCCAACATGCAACTACACATCCGTACTTATATGAATTAGAGTTTGTAAATAACTTTAGAGTTTTATAATCGACATCTATAGGGCATGGCGGTTCTATAAGAAACAAAAAGGACCGGTCGTCCCGCCCGCAAAGATCCTAGGGTGCCATTGACGATACAACACCATTATCCGGTAAGTTGTCACCCACATATCATCATATAATTATAAATAATTAATACATAAGGCATGACAATTTTAGAATAATCTGTTACTCATTACATAGTGCCACAAGCAACCACCTGGGACGGTCTACTGTGGATACTATGTGTGTGAGTTTATAAGGCAGCCGAGGGACGATACGTCGGGGACAAAAATATGGTAAAAAATATCTATGTATGAAGTTTTCTTTTTAAAGTTTCAAATGTTACGGCGGTACATGTGAAAATGATGCTTTTAAACTTTGTTTTCAGCCAAGAAAGAAAGGAAAGGACGAGCCCTTCACCCCATCGACTATGGAAAATATAGTAGCAGACTTGTGCGGTTTTATTATGAGAGAAATAATTCCAAGTGACGGAGCATATTTTGATGAAGCCGGCGATTTAGCCGATGAAAGGTTTAGAGGCCGATGCAGACCTAGCAGGTCTAAACTTGAAATGAAATGACATGTAAAAACTTAATGGTTGGACTCATAACATGAAATGGCGTGTATTATATGTAATTTTATGCTTGAAGTTATATTTGATATGTACATATCTCTGTAATATTTATATGTGTTGTATATATGGTGCAATGTTATGGTTCATGTTTGCATATCTTAAATATATATATATATATATATATATATATATATATATATATATATATATATATATATATATATATATATATGTGACAAATATAGTACAATATGGAGGCAAATATTAAAATTTGAAATAAAAATAATTACACAAAGCGGCACGTGAGTGAGCAGCTTTGTGCAAATGATTTTCACGGGCGGCTCACCTAGTCAACCGCTTTGTGTAAATGACTATTTACAGGCGGCCGATAAAGTGAATAATAATTGAAGTGAAAACCTTTTTTCATATAGGCGGCTCACAGCCCGCCTGCATCTTGTGGGCCGATTAGTACCGACTCCTAGTACAGGCGGTGGGCTGGGCCCTGTACAAATACCTCTAGCACCGCCAAGTAGAAATGATTTCTGTAGTAGTGACTTTTTACGCGTGCCTTTCCGTCCGGAAAGGCTTCCCCGCGATTTCCTGGCTGGTTCTTCCTTCTCGCGCCCGTCGGGGAAGATTGGCGCCGCCCGATACGTGCTCCCCGTGGCTTCTGCGGGCCGCCACCGCCGCTAGGTCGTTGCCGCCGCCGCCGCGCCGCTAGTCCAAAGGCGCCGCTGCTGCATGCTGTGGCGAGCCGTGGCTTGCTGGTGCGGCCGCGCCTCGACCGGCAACGATCGTGGCCTGTCGCAGCTGCGGCGCCTCGGCGTCGGCCCGCGCTGTCGCGCTGTCCGTGCCTCCGTGGCTGCCATGGCGTTCTCGGCGCTGGTCGAGGCGAGGCGAGACGTTACTCGATTCTTCTACGACCAATCACGGGACGGCATGAAGAGCCTGCTGGCCTAGCTGCTTCCTGTGTCGGCACTTGCCTGGCTACTATATATCTGCATGGTTCTCTCTGTGTGCTATCTGCTGCTTGCTTTGCTGTGTCATGGTCCTGTGTGTGCTACGGCTGGGGCCAGGCCACGGCACGGCTACAGCATGGCAGGAGCAGCAAAAATGAACGAAGGCTGGGGCGGCATGCGTAGGTTTCCCTACGATCGGAAGAAAGAAAAGAAACACAAAAAAAAAAAGTGGGGCCAACTTTTGAGCTGTTAGGAGTTAAATTTTAGGGGACCAAGCCGTAACTTGAGTGGTCAGTCCTCCGGTGTGAGGCTGCCGATCATGGTTCGAATGTGCTCGATCGTGATTTTTCCACGGGGAACAGTAGTTTCTTTAATAATTTCAGTTGCATCACACATAGATGCGCCATAATAGTAAAGATGACGTGTCCGTCATATGTGAAGCCTCGAGAACTTTGGATCCCTCTTAACCACGTACTAGTCTCTTCGTATAGATGATGTGTCTGTCATGTGTGAAGCCTCGAGAACTTTGGATACCTCTTAACCACGTACAAGTCTCTTCGTATAGGTATAGATCTAGCTTGCGCATTAGGGTGCTTGGCGTGTGTGAGTCTGTGTGTATGGTGGTGTGAGTTAGTGCGTGAGTTCAGATACTACAGCTTGTACTTGAAGAGTTGAGACTCAAAAAACAAAAGTTAAATTTTAGGAACTATTGGAGATTGCTTTTTTCCCCTCCTAATACATTTTTAGTAGTTGGAAAATATGGAGATTTTAGGAATACATTTTTAAAAACACTTGAGATGCTCGCCCACCGTGGCGGCGTGCACCACGTTGATGCTGAAAAATTTATCAGCAATAAAATTTCGATACACCCTTTAATCCCGTTTATCGCTAAGGTCGGTAAAATTATATTTATCACAAAAATTTCTATTTTCACTAGTCCACCTACGTGAAAGTATGATATTTCCTTATATCAATATTATTATGTGCTAGTTCTTGATATTAAATGCCTTAGAGACAATTTATGTAATTTTCTAGAGAAATTAGGTATTTTTGTTTTATTTTTGACCGCGAAATTTTCCAGTAACCTCCGATATTTTTTTTGGTACCAGTAAAGTAATAACGCTGCCGCATGAGGCAGTGCAGAATCCGGAGGTGGAAGCAGGCGTGAGGAGGAACATGCGCGAGGCGAGAAGGATCTAGTGGTCTCCCCTGCCGACGGCGGCGACCTTTGGCAGCAAGCGGCTCTTTGCCATGGGGGGCCTTCCTCTACCTGTCCATGCTTGCGCTGCAGGCCCACCTAGCCGTCTTCCGCGTCTACGCCCCGACGCTCGCGCCATCGGGAGAAACACATTCTGCCGGCGCCACGCGCGAGGTAGTTGTCTTTGGCTCGGCTCCAACCGCTGCGGCATGCGCGGGCGGTGCCACGCCACGCCGCGTTTGCGTTCGGCAGCGGCGGTAGCTTCTCCGAGGCGCCTGGGGGCTGGCGGCGTCGAGTTCGGCTGCCTGGGGAGTTCATGTGGCTGCGTGGAGCTCGTGCTCCCTTGGGGCCAAGCCGCTCCACCACGCCCGGTGTTCATCGAGCTTCCCTACCCGTCACACACACTGCAAAAGATCATCGCGTTCGTCGCCACAGGCCTGCATTGTGCCTCCTCCGACGAGCGCCACGGGCGAGGCCACGCCGTCGGCGGTGGCGTGGTGATTGAGGAGCGCTGCTCGAGTCGCTGCTGGCCATGAGCGACGCCAGCGCACGCACAACCCGCCGGCGTGCAGCCACCCGCGCGCTTGCCACCCATGTGCGTGCTCATCGTTGGCCACGTGGTGCGAGCCTAATCCACGCCGCACGAGCTGCTCATCGCCCATCCACGCGTGGTGCTGGCCTCACCACCTCGCCGCTTGCAGAGAGGCCTTCACCAAGCACGGCACTTGTGGAAGATCTAGGCCCCATCTGGGTAAGCTCCAGCTCCCACCTGTAAAAGCTTGCTTTGCAAAGAAACATTGTTTATAAGAGCCAAAATTCTCTCTCCTCCCTCTCCCTCACAGAGCCGGTCGGAGCTGATGTAGCTAAAAATTTTGGCTTTACTGGCTCCAACTAGCTCTGTGAGAGGGAGAGGGAGGAGAGGAATTAGTTTTGGCTCCTATGGACAGTGTTTTTGCAGATCTAGACAGCTATGCTTGAGGTGGTCGTTGCTCGCTGCATCTTTGCAACGTGCAGGTGGGTGGGTCTGAAGGTGTGTATTTTCTGTATCAAATTATGGGGTGTCACACGCCCAATGCTCGTTGACAGAATAATTGGGCTAACAGAGGCCCAAAGAGGAGGCGCGGGCACCTCCGACTCCGTGCCCTAGATAGGCCGCACTGGAGGAGGAGGAAGGCACGGCCAGGTGCTACCAATCGCCACATCATCAAGAGGAGGGCCCATGCTGGCCCACCTAGGGGACGCATGCCACCAGGAGGAGGCCGCCGCCGCTCTCATCATCTCTTCACCTCATCATCCAAGAAAATAAATAAATATAGAGAAATAGAATTAGAAAAGTAGAGATTGGATAGGATTAGAGAGCCCAATTCTGTAATGATTCTCCTTTATTAGATTGCTTGAGAGACAAGTCCAATCGGGACTAAATATAGAGGCATTGTAATCAATCTGATCAAGTAAGAAAATAGCCGAAAGGCTTATCTCCTTCCTCTCTCTTCTCGTAACACAGCCTCTTCTTCTCTCTCTCCTCTCCCTAGCACGCCACCCACCTCTCCCCCCCCCAAGACACGCCGCCGCCCGCCGCATGACACCGCCGCCGCCTAACCCCCCCCACCGCCCCCACCGCCTCTCCACCGTCACCGTCCCGTAGCTAGCCCAACCACGCTCCCCGCCCATTTGTTACAACAGCTATCGCGAGACGACCCCAACACTCGATGTCCCGGCCATCCAAGCAACTTCGTTGACAACGCCCGACGCTGCCGCGCCAACGATGCTACAATGCCCTAGAGCTACACAACTGGTGCCACCTGCATGACCAACGCTAACAGATCCAATACAAGTGGGGATGACCACACCAACAATCAACAGGTTTGACACCAAAATCATCCCCAATTTTCTCTAATAGATGCATCTAAGGGGTCATCAAATGGAAATTCCTCGAACACCAAGGGCGACGCCATCATCACCAAGGTTCAATCTAGATTGGATTAGGAGGACGCCATCAGCAATCCTGAGACAAACATGCCGCGGGACTCCAACATCGTCAATAACAACCATGCTCCAGCCCCCATCGCTGTCCAACATAGATTGGATCACGAAGACGCCATCTGTAAGTGCAGTGGCCCCCGTTGTGGGTTTTGGATAATTAATAACAATCAAATTAGGGACTAACATGTTTATCAAGTGATATCTACAAGTGTTAGTCCATCGATGAAATGAAACAAAAGAATTCGGTGAATCATAGCACCCTAAATTTAATGGATACAAGGCGCCTCAACTCAAGTGGTTAATTTTTTATATTTTGAATTGAGTTTATAGGAAACACCGCACTATCAAGAGGGATACAAATCTTAGCCAGCTAGATGGGGATTAAGAGGGCTCATGTCGATTTTTTTAATTTGCTTGCGAGACACAATTTCACCCACGGGCACTTAGATTATTTCTGCTCTCAACGGGGTGGACGGAAGCTCCGGTTGTAGACCGAAGTTCGTGGCCGTATTTTTTATTTTTTAGTCTTTTTTTTTTGAAAAATATTCACATTTAGACCCTTGCGGGTTTCAATTCGTTTTCTGGACCCTGAACTCGGTGCCGTAGTAATTAGCGCCGAGGTTACACGTCTCGGTACCATAATTTTTGGCGCCGAGGCCTAAAATCATTTTCGGTGTAATATTGATGTGGCTGCTTACGTGGCGTAGACGTGGAACGAGCTCAGCGCCGTATATCTTGGCGCCGAGCTCGGTGCCACATCTCGTGACGCCAAACTGCAGCTTGTGGGAGAGTATAAACTATAAAGAATACCGCCGAGGGAGATCAGTGGAGAGTCCCCTAGAGCAGAGTGCTATACGAACATCAAATGCATGCATGCTGCAACATCTATCCGCCTAGACACGGCTCCCAAGGAGCAACCCGCACCAGTCGTATGCATCTGCCTCCGCACGACAGGCTCTTGTTAAATCAATCTAGTTGCTTCAACTACTCCCCCTCCGTCTCGAAAAAAACACCATTATAAGACTTTCAACACCGCGTTTGACTATTTGTCTTATTTAAAATTTTTAGATAAATATCATGTATCTTTTTATGATTTATTTTATCATACGATATACTTTAATAATGATTCATTTATTTTATAATATGTACAAATTTTTTAAATAAGACAAATAGTCAAATATAATTTTTAAAAGTCCTTCGATTGTACTTTTTTACGGACGGAGGGAGTATATAAAAAAAAATACTAAGATTTTATCTCAACTAAAGTCCGTTTTATTTTGTATGAGGCTCTTGTTCTCTTCCCCTCCAAATTCCAGATTTTTTTACTCTTTCTCCATCACATTAATTTTTAGCCGCATGTATAAAATATTAAATGTAAGTAAAAAAATAACTAATTATACAGTTTTGGTTGTAAATCACGAGATGAATCTTTTAAGCCTAGTTAGTCTATAATTGGATAATAATTACCAAATAAAACAAAAATGCTACAATACTTCAGATTGAAAAAAAGTTGCAATCTAAACAAGGGCTAAATTTATAATAAATACTATTTATATTTATAGTCCTAAATTAATATATTATGAAAATACATCACGTAATTAATCTGATGATATTTATTTAAATATCCATCATTGGTTTAACTTTATACACCATCATGTTCGTTTATCTTATCGGTCGGGCTTATCATTTGTTTAAACAAAGATTTTTCTCTCACACCAAACCAGCTGACTTGTCTTATCAGTCGGCTTATATCACCAACCGAACACCACTAAAACATGGTACAATTCCAAAAATTGCATGTTTTGGAGGACAGAGGGAGTATCAATAGCTATGACTCTAGATATATATTTGATATTGGACCATTTGTCTTATTCATTTTTTAAAATAATAAACTAAAAGTCATAACAAAATAATCCCTCCATCCGAAAATAATATTTAGAGATACGAATATTTCTATAGTACTTGATCAAATTTTAAAAGGTTTGACTGGTACAAATAATAGCAATTACTTGGGGGTGTTTGGTTCGAGAGACTAAAAAGTAGTCCGTGTCATATTATGAAATGTTCGGATGCTAACTAGAAAAATGATACATAAGCTAATTAGTTTTATAATTATTTTTGTTCAATATTTTAAATTAGTGTCTAAATATCGATGTGACAGGGACTAAAAATCAACCCTTGAAACTAAACGCCCTCTAAATAAATTTCTAAACCTTCTCACCTTGAACCACAGGAGAATAGATTTCAAGACCGTCATGCTCGCCGGCGTGGCCCCTCTGCCATGCTCTCTCTCTCTCTCTCTCTCTCTCTCTGTGTACAGTAGCTTTGGCATTGGACTTCGGCTGTGTTCAGCTGGTAGCTGAACCGGGCCGCTTTGCTATAGCCGTTCTTTGTTGTCGGCTCTCGGTAGCGACATCAGTAGCGGCGGCCGGTTCGGCCGGCCGGATTCCAGCCAGCCAAACGCGCCCTTCGTTATGTACGATGCCACAGTAAAAAAGCTTGGTGCTAGCTCAGACCTTGGGAGTAGTAGCTCACACGTCACACCTTGGTTGGTTTAGCTATTCAGACCTGGATGCCGTGGTCCGTGGTGCCGAGCTCGACGCCAAGATCCACGGCGCCGAGCCGGTTGCCACATCAGCGCCACACAGGCAGCCACATCAACACTATATAGAAAAAATTAAACCTCGGCGCCAATAATTATGGCGCCGAGACGTATAACCTCGGTGCCAATTATTTTGGTGCCAAACCTAGGGTCCAGAAAACGAAATGAAATCTTCAGGGGTCTATTTGTGAAATTCTTTTAGAAAAAGGTCCAAAAAGCAAAAAAGACGGTTCTGGTGGTTGCGCGCTGCATAGCTTCCATTGTTTTACCGGTAGTTCTAGTGCCGACCGGAAGTTCCAGTCAGGAACCGGAAGCTCCGGTCATTGCTGTTGTGTGCGCACCAAGTGTGGGAAATTTGCACTAGCAGAAGTCCCAGTCTCTCACCGGTAGTTTTGATAGTATTTGGAAGTTCGGTCAAAGAGCAAAAGTTCCCCTTGGGTCCATTTCACCTATTCTCAAGCCCAACGGTCAGATCCAGATGGACCAGAAGTTCCGATGGTGTTCCACCAGAACTTCTGGTAGCTCTTCTAAGCTGGAAGTATATATACTTTCTTATCTCCATTTCTAACCGTTACCCATATAGCACACAGTAATTCCTGTCTTCCCAACAGCCTCTAAGCTTTGACTCACCCACTCTCTCTCCTCCTTTACCTCCAAGCTTCAATCCTTGATTGTTTTGAGCTAAGGACATGAGATTAGAGAGCGCGAGCATCGATCTTTGACTTGAGCACTTGGATTCCTCATCTTGCCGACTTGGTTTGTGTTTATTACTCTTGGGTTCTTAGAACCCTAGCCGGCTAGACGTTCTTCGTGGTTGCCCGTGTTGATTTATTTGTGAGGGCACTCCGAAGTGTTTGTGTTACCCTTCTTCTTAGTGGAAATCTTGAGCTAACCTTCGTGGTTGCTTGAGGGAGAAGACCTAAGTGGTCAGACCTTTGTGCTCACGTCAACAACGAGGACGTAGGAACTCCTTTGTGGGGATTGCCGTACCTCAGGATAAATCTTGTGTCCTGCGTACTTGTTGTTGTGGTGGTAGCATCGGCTACTTTGTTCTTGTGTTCTTCGTCCATAGGTTGGAGGACTCGATCTATGATTTGGTGAGGAACGAAGATTTCAAAAGCTCAACATCATACCAACAATATCTTAGGAGGGTGTGGTAACAATTAAATTTAAAACCATAGCTTATTTTACTATGATTTCATAGCTCAGCAGGGGACCAGAAGTTCTGGTTGGTTTGCACCATTGACCGGAACTTCTGCTCTAAACCACCGGAACTTCCGGTAGGTGTTTAACTTCCGCATTTTGAGTTTGTGAGGTTTAGGTTTTTCAAATACGTTTATTCACCCCCCTCATCCTATGAACGCTTCACCGCGTGAGGAGTAACTTTGGCCAAGATGGATTCAGACACAATGAAGACTCTAATCGAGCAAATCACTGCTCAACTTACCGAGAAGCTGCAAGTGCAACAAAAAGAGCAAATGGACAAGATGCAAGAGCAACTCGATAAGATGAAGGAGATCCTGACAAGACAAATCAAGAGTCAACCCATGAAGGTAGTGATAAAACACCAAAAGGATACACAAGAACTGGCTATGACTATGGCTCATCAAGCAAAGGCAACAATTCTAACTTGCCAATAGTCAACCCTAGGAAGCCACCTCCATTCGATGGTGTAAGATACGTTGATTGGGCTCATAGGATGAAGTTGCATCTTATTGCCGCAAGACATCGGGAAGTAGTGGATGTTGGTGTGAACATACCCGAAGATGGTAGTGAGTGGACACCCGAATATGCCGCCGACTTTCAACTCAATGCTACAACGGTAACCTTGATTTTGCAATGTTTATCTCTGAAAGACAACAACAAGGTCAATGGCATGGTTAGTGCAAAGCAAATTTAGAATACTTTAAAAGTATCATTTGAAGGAGATAAGAGTGTTTGAGTGGGAAATATTGAGCTTCTACAAGGAAAGATTGAGAACTTTTGCACAATGGAAGGAGAAACTACTCAAGAGATGTGCAATAGATTCATGACCTTGGTCAATAGGATTAGAGCACTTGGAGACACATGGTGAGATGACAACTCAGCCGCAAGGAAGATATATAGTGTATAGATAAAAGAACAACATGCTTGCTTCGGTCATTATGGAGAAGGACAACTATAACACCATAATACCACAAGAGATGCTTGCAAAGTTAATGCATCATGAAGTGTTAGATGATAAAGCTAAAGAAGTGGTTAGACAAAGGAAGAGTATTGCCCTCGCGGCATCACAAGGAAGTGAATCAAGTCATTGCAACAAAGGACATTGTGAGCATGAACATAACAACAATGATGATGAAGATCTTGATGATGAACAAGCTCTATTGGTGAGGAACTTCAAGAAATTTTTGAGGATAAAGGGAGATAAGATAGGAAGAAGTGGTGGAAGCAAGCCATACAAGAAGAGGTTTTGCTATGAGTGTGGTGATATTAGTCACTTTGCCATGGATTGTCCAAATAAGGAAAAGAAATCTAGATACAACAAGCAAGGTGACAAGAAGTACAAGGACAAGAAGAGAGGTGAAGCACATCTATGTCAAGAATGGCAATACGATGATGATAGTGAAGATGACGACGATAATGAAAAGAAGAGTGTGGCTGCAATTGCTATACATGAGACATGTTCTTCAACAAAGCTCATCACCGACCATGCTTCATCGACATCCCTCTTTATCAACACTTCTTCACCACCTTCACTATTTGGCAACCTCTCCGACAACAACTATCACACTCCTACTTGTCTCATGGCAAAAGGAGATAAGGTACCACCTCTCCTACTCGCACCTCTAGTGAATGTGATAGTGATGATGAAAATAATGAGAACTATGCTAATAAAATCATCAAGAAGTATGGTAAAGCTGCTGCAACTAAAATCTAGAAGCTAATGTACACCATAGATGAGCGTGAGTCATGCAATGAGTCACAAGGGGAATTACTCCTAGAGAAAAGGGAGAAAAACCAAGGACTTGAGGCATGTCTCTCCGCGGAAAAGGAAAAGGTTAAGAAGTTAAATATAGAGTTGTCCATGGTCAAGGACTCTCTCAAGCACTTGACCAAGGAACACTCTCCACTTAATGACTCATTGGCTAGACTAAAGAATGAATATAGTTTAGTTTAAGAAAGCCTCACAAGCTTAAAAGATAAATATCATAATCTTGAACTAAACTATTATCAAGGGTGGTTCAAAGATTGAACACAATTGTCAAGGGTGGTTGCAAATGCAAGAAAAAGCAACAAACCACTGTGTACAAGGCATCAAGACACACTATAATTAAAGATGGTATTGGCTACAATAGGTATGATAAAAATACGAGTAGAAGGAATATGGTGAATGGGGTGGCTTGTGTGAAGTTCAACCCACTTATTGATCTTATCAATAAAGTAAACAATGTTACTATTTCTACAAGCACACTTGTTGTTGGCATTTCTAACGTCACTACTAAAAATAGAGATAAACCCTACCTCTAGCAACAGCGTCAGAAATGGTCGGTATTAAATTAACTTGTCATTAGCAACTAGCCACCTATTTATCACTATCATTCCTAAGCATGAATTAAGTTGTCATCCTTAATTACATTGCTTAAGAAATAACTATAGATTTACATGTATTCAATATGACTAGGCAGAAATAAGAGATATAAATATAAAGATAAGAATATAAACTAACTGGGTTCTGCAAGCGGACAGATAATTATACCGTTGTAGCATTTTACCTAGGGAAGTCTACCAGGTTGTCGATTTATATTTATACCACTGGGAAGGCCTATATGTAGGACTTATAAACTATAACTTATACTATTGATGCGAAAGACAAACCATAACTAGAATCCTACTCATAACAGGGATAAGTCACATGATAAAAGATATATATGATAAATAATAATGATCAGTCATCATAAATAGATAAACATCAGAGCTCTTCTAGTCATAACAATAGCTAGCCAATGGATAAACTCAGGAATAAATACTAAGGTAATTCAATAACTACGTCAATGAATAACTCTAATTAGTGCAACTACATCTAGCAATCATTGTTAAGTTAACCCTATATCATTATCACATGTAAAGAGGCATCAACTAATGAGGGTATTAAGATACAAAGGTCACCTCCTTCGCGACCGTGCCCATGCTAGTCCTACGCACGGAGGGTGGACTACTGAGAGGAACCAACGCAATCGTCACCCGCACGGACTACCACACGCCCCGGCACGTCGTGGTGCACTCGCAGATAAACAAGATATCGAGACACCACGTCTACATATTGTCTACCATCTACCCCCGGCCGCTTGGGTAAACGCTATACTGAGCAATTACATGAATTCAATAAGATCAAACCAACTATCCTAGACATATAATCAAAGTAGACAATGACTATTGCAATTAAGAATATATAAGAGATTAAGAACAATGTTGCCTGAATCATAATGAATACAATAAAAGAAAGGTACTAGATCTATACCGAACTCCGTGCTCGCATGACGCCTGTGGGCTCCGGATCCCGCTGAAGAACTAGAACTCTTCTACTTCTAATCTAACTAGGCTAAAGCTATGAACTAGAGAGGCTCTGATGAACTAGAGAAGGCTCTTAATGGCTGGATCTCCAAATGACTTGATGCCTTTAGGGAGGGGGTCTACCCCTTTATTTATAGCCCGGTGGGATCGACGTGCGCCGCAGGATCAAACCGACGTAACCAAGGGCCAAGATGACTCCTCGTAGGCGGTGAAGGAAGCTTCCAGAAGGGGCCAAAACCCTAGCAGGGGGGTGCCGGGCGGCCCCAAGGTGGGGCCGGCCGGCCCCACTTTTCCTCCTCTCGGGGTCCCGTTGCTTCGGGTGTCTTCTAGATGGTTCCTGAGCCTAATCGTGATATTTCCGTGGCGGATAAGTTTTCGTGCTTATTTTGCACTAGAATCCCTCTTTTTCAGCTTTTCTGAAAATCACCCTGGAAAATACAGAATATGCAAAACTCGTGGAATTTGTCAGATAAAGCCCTAGACTAGTGTGTTTTCTTGTTTTCATTCGGGTAAAAAGCCCTAGTAAAAGTTGACGCTAGCGAGTGTCAACAATACCCCCAAGCTTACCTTTTGCCAGTCCCTTGGCAAACAAACTAAGCCTAGTTGTTATTGCATTTGGATCAGGAGTTGCTACAATGTTATTATACCTTCCAGTACACATGTTTTCAAATGAAAATTTCCTCCGGATCAAACAATGTATGCTCTAACCTTCAAACTTACTCATTTTACCTGTAATATGGGGCTTCACAGCTTTTACACAAGTCTTGAGCAATCAAAAGATAGAACAATCCAGCTAAGTACTATGTCTCAAATTCTTTGCAATACCAACATTCCAGAGTTTTTCATAGGTTTTCAGAATAAAACTCAGAGCTTAATTGTATGACACCCTCAAGTCTCTCAATGTATGTGGTATTTGTGGTTCTCTCTTGAGGCATTAATGTTGTTATGCTTCCTATAGCTAAAGGTATATATGGTGGAGCTCATAGTAGTGGCAATAACAAGGATAGACATACTTGCAAAACATGTATTGTAAAGTCAACTAATGGATCCACAGAGAATCGAGGCATACAATCAAACCAAGATGTGCATGTGTATGGAATATGGTGGCTAGGTGAATATGTGTTATTTATGGTTAATTTCTAATTCTAGGGTTGCTCTTTGAAAATAACTCTCTATTTGAAATTTTTCTCAGAAAAGACATGGGCTATTTTTATTGTTATTATATTTTTTTTCTTTATTTCGGGAGGCGGGCATCTAGTACCCATTGTTTTAATTCTTTGGGACACTTGTCCATCTTTTACTCCCCTTTTCTTTCTTTCTTTCTCCCTTTTTTTTCTTTTGCATAGCCACATGCATCCTTTGAACACAATAAATGAATCGAGAGATATAATCAGGAGTTAGAGCATTAAAAACAGGGGTTATCCTATAGGGTGAGTGTATATTTTTGTGTCCTCTCCCAGTGTAGGAGGTGAACATTTTATGATGAACATGTATGGAAATATAGTGAATGATTGCGATTACCCCTAAAGTAGGAATAATGCATATGCGGACTGGAGTGTGCAAGTGTTTCTTGGTTTTAAAAGCATGACAAGACTCTCATAAGGTATACAACACAGGTTGACTGAACTCAATGCAAAGCAAGCAGCTTGAATATGAAAAGGTTTTTCTATCCTCTAAGATATTAATTCTGGTTTTGGTAGGAATTCACAATTTGTCGTACAAGAGCTCATCATGTAATTTTTAGATTTTCAAAATAAACCTCCAGAACTTAGCAATGCTAGGAATAAGATAAATAGCAGCTCAACCTTTATGAATCATATCAATCAACTACCTAGACTTAGCACAAGCTTATGCCTCCACAATTAAGGTTCAGAATAAATTCTCCAATTAAAACATTAATGCTTAGAACCAGGGAGATTTTAAGTTTGGCAAGTAGGTACTTAGTAAGCATTATAACAGAGCAACTATTCATCATTTCCAAGACAAAATTTTAATGTTCATCAGTTTTTAATTAACTCTAGTCTAGACTGACTCTAAACAGACTCTAATATAATTAATACTAACTAAGACTTCTTTTTATTGGTTTTTAGATTTTATTTAACCACAGACTCATAAAAGACTCAACAGGCGTGGACCTTCATGTGTCCACATATTTTTGGTATTTTATGACTATATAAAGTAGACTAAAAATCGTTTAGGTGTAGTCACCTGATAACTAGGGGATGCTCCTCCCCCAAGCTGGATGGTTGCAATACTTGATGTAGATGTCCTTTAGAGTGAGCTAACCAGTAGCGGACCTGGTGGGTGCCACTGATAGACTCTCTCCTTGCTATGATGTTATTCCTGCATAAATACTCTCCACAAAGAGAAACCAAAACTCGAGGCTCAAATTTGTTAACGGGTTAGCGGTCAGCCACCTTCTTTCTTTCTTTTGTAGGCATCTCGAAGTCAATCTTATGTGCATCATTATTATAGTTGAGAACTTTCACTTAGAGAATTCGGGGGATTGTCTCCCCACGCTTTAATTGAAGTGTGTTCTGCCCATAAAGACAAGGTAGAGATCAAGTGCATGGGCTCTGCTGGTGGGAAAACACCAACAGAACCAGAAATTTATTCATCCTCTAACCTTGGGCACAATAAGATTGATATTATTCATATTGTTCATTCATATCTCGGGTGAGAGGACTAGAAGTATAAATATGGCATTTAAACTTGTGAGATAAAGAGTAAAGGCACTTAACCACAAGAAAGACTGTTCATCTTTATAATGTATCAAGAATAATAGATGAAGTATTTATAGATTACTTGGTTAAGACTGAGATTAAGAGAATGGTGCTATGAATAAACTTAGAGAACAAATCATGTTAAGTTTAATTAGGTTGATCAAATTAAGTTGTAACTATAACATGGTTGTATTTTCATTTATTGCATACCCGGGATCCAGAGGAAATTAATTGACCACTTATCTTAAGATGTTACCTCCATTATTAGAGCATGATGAAGGGTAAATGAAGTTCAATGGTCTTCTCTCTTTTTTTTTTTCTTGTATCATGGGTTATTCATTAGCATCTTGTCTTGAATGTTGTACTCCTTTCTCACTCTTGGACCCTCCCGCTTCTCTCATTATGTCTTCTCCGCAAGGGGTTAGTGGACAACACATACCCGAAGGAATATACTATTTATCAAAGTACGGATAGTATTTGCCTAAGAGTTAAAGATTAATTTATAGCTCATGTTTTCAACGACTCACCACTATCTCAAAAATTTTGCATCAAGGTTAAAGTGAGGATATTATTTTAAAGCATACCCTTAACCTTGAATTGATTCTACGAATAGTCTCCTAATATGATTTAAACATTTTTTTATATAGGAGGGGTTAGTCTATATGTACAACTAAATTCTTATATAAGTATGCTTGATGTTCATAATATTTAAGTAATATTCTAAAGCGTACTTATAATAGAATAAGGAAGTTTATAGGACTAAAAGTATTTATTCATATAGAACCAAGAATATGTATGGTGAACCACATGAGAATTTTATTATATATATATTTAGCAAGTTATGTTTTAGCATAGCATAGGGTAGAAATGACCAAGACAAATTAGCAACATGGTATGAGATGTTAATTGTAGTTACATGTTGCATGAGGCTTGGACAAACGTACCTCATATCTTCATCTTTCTAAGTAAGTGGTGACGAACTTACTTGAAAGAGGAGGGTTTGGGTCTATTGGAGATGCAATAATGCTCACTTGAAAACTTCTTCTCCAATAGATTAAAGTTGTTCTTTCCTACAAAATGTTAATGGACACATACCCGAGGGAATAGCAAGATTGAAATACGGATTTTATTGTCCATACTCTTTTTTTGTGATTTTCTTCTATGCTAATCAAGATGATATATGGTTTAAGATTATTTAGCATAAATTGTGTCTATCATGTTTTATATTGTTGTTGCAATCTAGCATGGTTCAAGGCAAAGATGACTTGTAACAAAAGATAAATTAATACTCACAAGCTGGACTTCTTGTGCAAAGTTATCATCTGTCTAGATTCATCTCATATGTGAATTCTTTTCTTGACTTACCCAGATTGAATTTGAGAATTCTCCTATAGGGGTTAGTTTGACAAAATAACTAGTATCTACTAAAGTGTACTATCGGCTCAAGAATTAACCTAGACTCATGTCCAATTTGAATCAGAAAAGGATTTTAACCTAAGCACCTTGCTTAATTCAAAAACCTTTTAGAAGGAAGATCAAATCACCTTATGATTCAAAAATTAAACTAGACACCATGTCTATTTTAACTTAGAAAAATAGTCAATGCTCAATTTCAAAGGTGTATGAAGATACTTCTAAACCTAAGCATACTATAGCAAATACAAGTAGCATGAAAGTACTATAGAAGTTTATTCAAGTAGAGATAAAAAAGCATGATTATGGTGAGTTTTTTTTAAGTTATTTATAAGAATGCGAGTTGGGATGGATATATGAATGGAACTAAACATGTTATGGATGAAAAAACTTTAAACTAAATGAGATGGATGTTTGGATTGTAAAGAGTAAATATGTAGTGCAATGCAAAAGATAATTACTCATCAAATTTAAAGTCCATGAGCAAGACTTCCTCACCTTTATTTGATCATACTTAACATGACTCACATGCTGGAATTTGTGAGTGATACAACATCTTTGTTCCCGTCACTTGAGATATGAATTAAAGTGCTGTGACGTCGACCTCTTTCTCCAACATTGGATTTGTTATGTTTCTTCTTATTTTGTGGGGGGCATACCGGAAGGTCGTAAACCGGTCGTTTATTACCCTGCATAAGATATTAAAGTAGACAAACAAGGGTAATCCTGCTTGAGCAGGGGTTAATGGTTATTTCGATCACATGCTTAATTATAAGTCTATCAATGTTCTTAATTGCCTAGCTACCT
Source organism: Chrysopogon serrulatus (assembly GCA_015844335.1). Classification (NCBI taxonomy): domain Eukaryota; kingdom Viridiplantae; phylum Streptophyta; class Magnoliopsida; order Poales; family Poaceae; genus Chrysopogon; species Chrysopogon serrulatus. Next base: position 71,220 of record JADLZL010001081.1, read on the forward strand.
TCCCCGGCAACGGCGCCAAAAATGCTTGTTGGCATTTCTAACGTCACTACTAAAAATAGAGATAAACCCTACCTCTAGCAACAGCGTCAGAAATGGTCGGTATTAAATTAACTTGTCATTAGCAACTAGCCACCTATTTATCACTATCATTCCTAAGCATGAATTAAGTTGTCATCCTTAATTACATTGCTTAAGAAATAACTATAGATTTACATGTATTCAATATGACTAGGTAGAAATAAGAGATATGAATATAAAGATAAGAATATAAACTAACTGGGTTCTGCAAGCGGACAGATAATTATACCATTGTAGCATTTTACCTAGGGAAGTCTACCAGGTTGTCGATTTATATTTATACCACTGGAAAGGTCTATATGTAGGACTTATAAACTATAACTTATACTATTGATGCGAAAGGCAAACCATAACTAGAATCCTACTCATAACAGGGATAAGTCACATGATAAAAGATATATATGATAAATAATAATGATCAGTCATCATAAATAGATAAACATCGAGCTCTTCTAGTCATAACAATAGCTAGCCAATGGATAAACTCGGGAATAAATACTAAGGTAATTCAATAACTACATCAATGAATAACTCTAATTAGTGCAACTACATCTAGCAATCATTGTTAAGTTAACCCTATATCATTATCACATGTAAAGAGGCATCAACTAATGAGGGTATTAAGACACAAAGGTCACCTCCTTCGCGACCGTGCCCATGCTAGTCCTACGCATGCAGAGGGTGGGCTCTGGAGGAACCAACGCAAACTGTCACTGCGCGGACTACCACACGTCCCGGCACGTCGAGGGGTGCACTCGCAGAGATAAACAAGATATCTAGACACCACGTCTACATATTGTCTACCATCTACCCAGCGGCCGCTTGGGTAAACGCTATAAGAGCAATTACATGAATTCAATAAGATCAAACTAACTATCCTAGACATATAATCAAAGTAGACAATGACTATTGCAATTAAGAATATATAAGAGATTAAGAACAATGTTGCCTGAATCATAATGAATACAATAAGAGAAAGGTACTAGATCTATACAGAGTTGGGAAATATCGCCTCCGCGGGCGTAACTTTACGCGTGCCTTTCCGTCCGGAAAGGCTTCCCGCGATTTCCTGGCTGGTTCTTCCTTCTCGCGCCCGTCCAGGAAGATTGACGCCGCCGATACGTGCTCCGATCCTTCCCGTGGCTTCCTGCGGGCCGCCACCGCCGCTAGGTCGTTGCCGCCGCGCCGCGCCGCTAGGCCAAAGCGCTATTTGCTGCATCTTTATGGCGAGCCGTGGCTTCTTTCGGTACGGCCGCGCCTCGACCGGCAACGATCGTGGCCTGTCGCAGCTGCGGCGCCTCGGCGTTGGCCTCGCGCTGTCCGTGCCTCCGTGGCCGCCATGGCGTTCTCGGGCGCTGGTCGGCGGCGAGACGTTGCTCGATTCTTCTACGACCAATCACGGGGCGGCATGAAGAGCCTGGCGGCCTAGGCGCTTCGTGTCGGCACTTGCCCGGCTACTATACTATGAAACACGGATACGTCCAAGAAGGCACGTATCGCATATCGGATACGGATACGTGCCTGATACGCCTTCGATACGTATCGAGAAGTATCCGGGAAAAAAGAAAAAAAAAAATCGGATACGCCTACCGATACGATATCGAGGAGTATCGAGCGCCGCCCAAAGCCGGGGACGGAGGCGCCGCCCGCGCCCGGGGGTAGTGTGGGCGCCGCCGCCTCTCCCGGCTCTCGGCCGCCTTGGCGTTGCGCTGGGGGGGTTGCGCCGCCCGCGGCGCGCTGCTTGGCCTTGCCGCCGCCTTGCCCGCCGCTGCTAGTTTGGGCGTATACAGATACCTCCGCCTCCGCCTCGCCGCATGGGAGCCCGAGCTCGTGGCAAGGCGTGGAGGCACGGAGCCCGCGGAGAAGATGAGGCGCAGCGTGGGGGGGCACGATGGCGAGCTAGCTCGGGGCGCGCGTGGGGAAGGCGGCGGAGAGCTCCCACTCAGCGCGCGGGGGCGGCCGGACGAGCTCCGCCGCCCGTTGTTGAGAGGAGGACGGCCGCGTATGTTTTCGTGTGTGTGCGCTTTGTGTGCGGTGGAGCAAAGGGAAGAGATAAGGATGGCCTGTGTGGTGGACTGGGAAAGGGAAGAGATAAGGATGGCCTAGTGGGGCCCATTTGAGACCGCTAGTGCTAGCAAATGTGCCAAATATCAGCCCTAGCACTCACATCTTTGTGTTGTGTTGTAATAATAGTACGCTTAAGTAGTTAATTGCAACGTTTTACTATTATCACTTTTAAATTTTAATATGCATTATTATTATTATTATTATTATTATTATTATTATTATTATTTTTTATTATTATTATTATTATTATTATTATTTTATTTTTTCAAGAAACGTATCCACGTATCGGGTTTTTAGAAAATTGCCGTACCGATACGGCGTATCCGTATCCTTCCGATACCGATACGGCGTATCCGTATCCGTCTTTGCTTAGCTACTACATATCTGCATGGTTCTCTCTGTGTGCTATCTGGCCGCTTGCTTTCTTTGTGTCATGGTCCCTGTGTGTGTGCTACGGGTGGGGCCGGGCCACGGCACGGCTTCAAACATGGCAGGAGCAGGGAAAAATGAACGAAGGTGGGGCGGCATGCGTAGGTTTCCCTACGATCGGAAGAAAGAAAAGAAACGAAAAAAAAGTGGGGCCAACTTTTGAGCTGTTAGGAGTTAAATTTTAGGGGACCAAGCCGTAACTTGAGTGGTCAGTCCTCCAGTGTGCGGCTGCCGTGTTTAAGCGTGGGTCATCGAGAGAAAGAAAGAAAGAAAGGAATCGAACTATATTTTCCATTGAATGATTTCGATATTTATACAGGATGAATGGATGCCATGGGAGTCGAAGACGTCCGTTCGGGGAACGCGGAAACGCGGCCGCTCAACGGATACCCCTCCCGGCGATGTCGGTTCCAACACTACGTTGGTTCCTATGGGTGGAGTAGTCCGTACGAAACAACCGCAGTTACAAGGAGATTACATTGATCGTTAGATTAGATCTAAGGTTTAGGCTTAATACACATCACTAATCCTTGTGGATGAGATCCTCTAATCCGATTGGTTCATCTCCTGAGGCCACGGATTGCTTCTTAACACTCCCCCTGATCGCATCCAGTCTTGAGATCAATCAATATCCTCGGAAACCCCAAAAACCTTGTAGGAAAATATGAGGTGATAATGTTGTCGATATGTCATTAAACTCCTTAGAAACCCATTGGGAAAAATTAGGAGAAATGATATGACATATTATTAGATTATTGTCCATTGTAAACTTATATGGAAAAACCTTTATAGGAAAAACCCATAATTTAGTTTAAGACAATATTATGGTCTATAGGCCATAATTAGAATATCCTTCCCCAAAACCACGTGGGAAAATATGAAAAGGAATAATGTCTTTAGTATTCCCTACAAAAACCTCTTATGAGGAAAATAGGAAATATGACAATATATATTTGGTATTGCCTCATTAAAAACCTTATTTATGAGAAAGTTTATAAAAACTCATAATAGGAAAAGAGTGCAATATAATATTTAACACAAATGATTATTTTCAGAGAATTTCTGCCCCTGAAACTTGCAAGTCCTTAAGCCGTCGCATACCAATACCATGAACAAAATTTTGGAACATGGGACCTGGTAGTGACTTAGTGAATAAATCTGCAAGATTATCACAAGACTTTGATTGCAAGATTTTTATTTCTCCATTCTTTTGTAATTCATGAGGATAAAATAACTTAGGAGAGATATGTTTAGTTATATTGCTTTTGATATAACCTGTTTCCATTTGTGTAATACAAGCAGAATTATCTTCATAGATAATTGTAGGTGATTCTATGGGACCAATTCCACTAGATTATTGTATGTGATTAATCATTCTCATGAGCCATACACACTCACGTGATGCTTCATATAGTGCAACAATTTGAGAATGATTTGTGGAGGTTGTAACTAGGGTGCTGCTTAGAAGACTTCCAAGATACTGGCAGGTTCCTCCATATAGAAATACAATGCCGTCAAGGGGATAGGCCATTATAGGGATCGAGATAAATAGCCAAGACATCGGTGTATCCAATTATAGTTGGATCTTGGTTTCTTTGGAAAAATAATCCAAGATCTCTAGTGCCATTGAGATATCTTAAGATGTGTTTAGCTCCAGTCCAATGGCGTTTAGTTGGAGTAGCACTATGTCTAGCCAATAAATTTACGGCAAATGCAATATCAGGCCTAGTTTGATTTGCAAGATACATTAGTGCACCAATGACACTGAGATATGGAACCTCGGGTCCCAGTACCTCTTCATCATCGTCCCTTGGTCTAAATGGATCTTTCTCCATATCCAGAGTTCGAATAACCATGGGAGTTTTGGATGGATATAATTTATCCATATTAAATTTCTCTAGTGTTTTCTGGATATAGGCAGATTGATGTACTAAAATTCCTGAGTGAAGGTGCTCGATTTGTAAACCTAAGCAAAATTTAGTTTGACCTAAATCCTTCATCTCAAATTCCATCTTTAAGAGATTGCGTGCTTCATTTATATCATGTGTGTTGCCAATGATATTTAAATCATCCACATATACGGATATAATACAGAATCCCGTTTGGGATTTCTTTATGAAAACACATGGGCAATCATCATTATTGGTGTATCCCTTTTGTAGTAGGAATTCACTCAGTCGGTTGTACCACATCCGTCCCGACTGTTTTAAGCCGTATAGTGACTTATGAAGTTTTACACAATATGTGGCGCGACTTGCTTTAGGATTCGGAATAGGGATTCCATCGGGAACCTTCATGTAAATGTCCGAATCAAGTGACCCATATAAATATGCTGTCACTACATCCATCAACTGCATAGATAGATGATTTTTGAACCGCCAATGCTATTAAATATCGGAATGTTATTCCACTCATTACTGGAGAATATGTCTCATTGAAATCAATGCCGGGTCTCTGCGTGAACCCTTGTGCTACTAGTCTCGCTTTATATCTCACCACCTCGTTATTTTCATTCCGTTTTCGGACGAAAACCCATTTAAATCCCACAGGGAAGACCTTTGAAGGTGTAGGTATTGCTGATGAGAATACCTTTCTTTTTGCGAGCGAGGCTAACTCGCTTGAATTGCTTCTTTCCATTTATTCAGTCGAGCGCTTTTTGCACTCTACCATGGTTTTGGGATCTGGATCACTTTGGATTATTTCGGCAATTGTTTCGGCAAAGTATATGTCGACAAACGTAGTCTTTCGGTCATATGATTCTCCAGAATCAATGTAGTTTATGGAAATTTCTTGTATCCCTTGTGACGGTTCGTTATTTCCCAATACGATAGCGTTAGGGCGTTCCGATGTCCCAATATCAGATATTGAGTGCACTGTTGATTTGGGATGTGAATTTTGTTTATTCACTTGGTGTCTCTCAACTTGTTGTTGAGTCACATTTACTAATTTAGAGTTTTTGTTATTTTATTTCCTTTGGCGTTTAGGAGCCATATCCTGATTAACGGCCTTACTTCTCCCCCTCTTACCTTGAACCGGTTTCTGAGGTGGGAGTTGAATAGTTTTGTTTGGTACCTCTATTCTTTCAGGCACATTCCTAGCAGGATGATAGGATTTAGTGACACCTTTATAATCAGTAAATGCGTCTGGCAGATTATTTGCAATATTTTGCAAATTAATGATTTTCTGAACTTGGAGTTCAGATTCTTGTGTACGTGGATCATGAGTGGAGATGTCTTGTGCATCCCAATTTATTTCCGGGCATTCCTTTTGGTACTTGTAATCTCCCCCTAATGCTGGAAAATGATCCTCATTGAAGATACAGTCAGCGTATCGGGCCGTAAATAGGTCCCCTGTAAGGGGCTCTAGGTATTTAATGATCGACGGAGATTGATACCCGATATAGATCCCTAATTTCCTGTGTGGACCCATAGATGTACGCTTTGGTGGTGAAATCGGGTGCGTATACAAACCAACCGAATTTTCTCGGATGGGAAATACTTGGTGGATTTCCACGTACTAATTGTAGCGGGGAAGGCGTATGATATGCAGTTGGTCGCAATTGTAGTAGGTCAGCAGCGTGTAAAACTGCGTGACCCCAACATGAAGTTGGTAGGTTACAATTCTGCAATAGTGGTCTTGCTATTAGCTTAACTCTTTTGATAAGAGCTTCTGCTAAACTATTTTGAGTGTGGACATAAGGAACTGAGTGCTGAATTTGAATGCCAAGAGCCATGCAATAGTCATTGAAAGCTTTTGAGGAAAATTCAGCAGCATTGTCTATTCTAATAGATTTTATCTGGTGTTCAGGATAATTTGCCCTAAGTCTAATAACTTGAGCTATTAGTTTGGCAAAAGCATGATTACGTGTGGATAAGAGACACACATGAGTCCATCGTGTCGAAGCATCTATTAGAACCATGAAATATTTGAATGGTCAGATGATGGAGTAATAGGACCACAAATATCACCTTGAATTCTTTCAAGAAATTTAAGTGGTTCAACTTTGATTTTAAGGTAAGATGGTCTTAAAATCAATTTCCGATGGCACATGCAAAGTGCACACAAAATCAGAGGATTCGGGGAATTTGGAATTAGCTAAAGTATGACCATGGGAATTGTTTATAATTTTTCGCAAAATCCCTATGCCGGGATGACCAAGGCGATCATGCCAAGTGCGGAATGCGTCAACATTCTGAAAAATTATTTTATAGGCAACATGTGGTACGGGTTTGATGTATGTATAATATATTCGGATGGTAAAGAGGGAATTTTCTCAAGAATTTGTTTGCCATATCCGGTATCTTTGACTAGGAGGAGAAATTCCTCTTTGTGTTCTTCATGTGTTTCCACGTGAAGTCCATTTTTCCTAATATCTCTATAGCTAAGTAAGGTGCGAGTGGAATCGGGATACAATAATGCATCCTCAATTGTAAGTTGAGTACCCATGGGAAGTGTAATAGTAGCGCAAACAGAGCCTACTATTGTGGCATCGCCCAAAGCGATTGTTAGAACATTTCCTTGTTTCTTAGTTAGAGTTTGGAAATATTTAGTTTCCCTTAGTATAGAATTTGTAGTACCGCTATCTACAAGGCACAATTCCTCCTCCATTGGATTTATCCCGTAGAAATCTTCTCGACGGAAACTTCTTCCTCTCGATCTCGAGAGCGTGTCGATAACGTGTTTAAGCGTGGGTCATCGAGAGAAAGAAAGAAAGGAATCGAACTATATTTTCCATTGAATGATTTCGATATTTATACAGGATGAATGGATGCCATGGGAGTCGAAGACGTCCGTTCGGGAACGCGGAAACGCGGCCGCTCAACGGATACCCCTCCCGGCGATGTCGGTTCCAACACTACGTCGGTTCCTATGGGTGGAGTAGTCCGTACGAAACAACCGCAGTTACAAGGAGATTACATTGATCGTTAGATTAGATCTAAGGTTTAGACTTAATACACATCACTAATCCTTGTGGATGAGATCCTCTAATCCTATTGGTTCATCTCCTGAGGCCACGGATTGCTTCTTAACAATCATGGTTCGAGTGCGCTCGATCGTGATTTTTCCACCGGGAACAGTAGTTTCTTTAATAATTTCAGTTGCATCACACGCCGTAGATGCGCCACAATAGTAAGGATGACGTGTCCGTCATGTGCGAAGCCTCGAGAACTTTGGATCCCTCTTAACCACGTACAAGTCTCTTCGTATAGATGATGTGTCTGTCATGTGTGAAGCCTCGAGAACTTTGGATACCTCTTAACCACGTACAAGTCTCTTCGTATAGGTATAGATCTAGCTTGCGCATTAGGGTGCGCGTGTGTGAGTCTGTGTGTATGGTGGTGTGAGTTAGTGCGTGAGTTCAGATACTACAGCTTGTACTTGAAGAGTTGAGACTCAAAAAACAAAAGTTAAATTTTAGGAACTATTGGAGATTGCTTTTTTTCCCTCCTAATACATTTTTAGTAGTTGGAAAATATGGAGATTTTAGGAATACATTTTTAAAAACACTTGGAGATGCTCGCCCACCGTGGCGACGTGCACCACGTTGATGCTGAAAAATTTATCAGCAATAAAATTTCGATACACCCTTTAATCCCGTTTATCGCTAAGGTCTGGTAAAATTATATTTATCACAAAAATTTCTATTTTCACTAGTCCACCTATGTGAAAGTATGATATTTCCTTATATCAATATTATTATGTGCTAGTTCTTGATATTAAATGCCTTAGAGACAATTTATGTAATTTTCTAGAGAAATTAGGTATTTTTTGTTTTATTTTTTACCGCGAAATTTTCCAGTAACCTCCGATATTTTTTTTGGTACCAGTAAAGTAATAACGCTGCCGCATGAGGCAGTGCAGAATCCAGAGGTGGAAGCAGGCGTGAGGAGGAACATGCGCGAGGCGAGAAGGATCTAGTGGTCTCCCTGCTGACGGTGACCTTTGGCAGCAAGCGGCTCTTTGCCATGGGGGGCCTTCCTCTACCTGTCCATGCTTGCGCTGCAGGCCCACCTAGCCGTCTTCCGCGTCTACGTCCGCACGCTCGCGCCATCAGGAGAAACACATTCTGCCAGCGCCACGCGCGGAGGTAGTTGTCTTTGGCTCTGGCTCCAACCGCCTGCGGCCGCGGCAGGGGCGGTGCCACGCCACGCGTTTGCGTTCGACAGCGGCGGTAGCTTCTCCGAGGCGCCCTGGGGCCTGGCGGCGTCCGAGTTCGGCTGCCTAGGGAGTTCATGTGGCACACGTGGAGCTCCTGTGCTCCGCGGGGGCCAAGCCGCTCCACCACGCCAGGTGTTCATCGAGCTTCCCTACCCGTCACACACACTGCAAAAGATCATCGCGTTCGTCGCCACAGGCCTGCATTGTGCCTCCTCCGACGAGCGCCACGGCGAGGCCATGCCGTCGACGGTGGCGTGGTGATTGAGGAGCGCCTGCTCGAGTCGCTGCTGGCCATGAACGACGCGCACGCACAACCCGCCAGCGTGCAGCCACCCACGCGCTCGCCGCCCATGTGCGTGCTCATCGTTGGCCACGTGGTGCGAGCCTAATCCACGCCGCACGAGCTGCTCATCGCCCATCCACGCGTGGTGCTGGCCTCACCACCTCGCCGCTTGCAGAGAGGCCTTCACCAAGCACAGCACTTGTGGAAGATCTAGGCCCCATCTGGGGAAGCTCCAGCTCCCACCTGCAAAAGCTTGCTTTGCAAAGAAACATTGTTTATAAGAGCCAAAATTCTCTCTCCTCCCTCTCCCTCACAGAGCCGGTCGGAGCTGATGTAGCTAAAATTTTTGGCTTTACTGGCTCCAACTAGCTCTGTGAGAGGGAGAGGGAGGAGAGGAATTAGTTTTCGTTCCTATGGACAGTGTTTTTGCAGATCTAGACAGCTACGCTTGAGGTGGTCGTTGCTCGCTGCATCTTTGCAACGTGCAGGTGGGTGGGTCTGAAGGTGTGTATTTTCTGTATCAAATTATGGGGTGTCACACTCCCAATGCTCGTTGACAGAATAATTGGGCTAATAGAGGCCCAAGAGGAGGAGGCGCCGGGCACCTCCGACTCCGTGCCCTAGATAGGCCACACTGGAGGAGGAGGAAGGCACGGCCAGGTGCTACCAATCGCCACATCATCAAGAGGAGGGCCCATGCTGGCCCACCTAGGGGGGACGCATGCCACCGGGGAGGGAGGCCGCCGCGCTCTCATCATCTCTTCACCTCATCATCCAAGAAAATAAATAAATATAGAGAAATAGAATTAGAAAAGTAGAGATTGGATAGGATTAGAGAGCCCAATTCTGTAATGATTCTCCTTTATTAGATTGCTTGAGAGACAAGTCCAATCGGGACTAAATATAGAGGCATTGTAATCAATCTGATCAAGTAAGAAAATAGCCGAAAGGCTTATCTCCTTCCTCTCTCTTCTCGTAACACAGCCTCTTCTTCTCTCTCTCCTCTCCCTAGCACGCCACCCACCTCTCCCTGCCCCCGCACACGCCGCCGCCCGCCGCATGACACCGCCGCCGCCTAACCCCCCACCGCCCCCACCGCCTCTCGCCCCGCCGTCACCGTCCCGTCGCTAGCCCAACCACGCTCCCCGCCTCGCTGTTACAACAGCTATCGCGAGACGACCCCAACACTTGATGTCCCGGCCATCGTCAGCAACTCCGTTGACAACGCCGACGCTGCCGCGCCAACGATGCTACAATGCCCTAGAGCTACACAACTGGTGCCACCTGCATGACCAACGCTAACAGATCCAATACAAGTGGGGATGACCACACCAACAATCAACAGGTTTGACACCAAAATCATCCCCAATTTTCTCTAATAGATGCATCTAAGGGGTCATCAAATGGAAATTCCTCGAACACCAAAGGGCGACGCCATCATCACCAAGGTTCAATCTAGATTGGATTAGGAGGACGCCATCGGCAATCCCGAGACAAACATGCCGCGGGACTCCAACATCGTCAATAACAACCATGCTCCAGCCCCCATCGCTGTCCAACATAGATTGGATCACGAAGACGCCATCTGTAAGTGCAGTGGCCCCCGTTGTGGGTTTTGGATAATTAATAACAATCAAATTAGGGACTAATATGTTTATCAAGTGATATCTACAAGTGTTAGTCCATCGATGAAATGAAACGAAAGAATTCGGTGAATCATAGCACCCTAAATTTAATGGATACAAGGCGCCTCAACTCAAGTGGTTCATTTTTTATATTTTGAATTGAGTTTATAGGAAACACCGCACTATCAAGAGGGATACAAATCTTAGCCAGCTAGATGGGGATTAAGAGGGCTCATGTCGATTTTTTTAATTTGCTTGCGAGACACAATTTCACCCACGGGCACTTAGATTATTTCTGCTCTCAACCAGGGTGGACCGGAAGCTCCGGTTGTAGACCAGAAGTTCCTGGGGCCGTATTTTTTATTTTTTAGTCTTTTTTTTGAAAAATATTCACATTTGGACCCTTGCGGGTTTCAATTCATTTTCTGGACCCTGAACTCGGTGCCGTAGTAATTAGCGCCGAGGTTACACGTCTCGGTACCATAATTTTTGGCGCCGAGGCCTAAAATCATTTTCGGTGTAATATTGATGTGGCTGCTTACGTGGCGTAGACGTGGAACGAGCTCAGCGCCGTACATCTTGGCGCCGAGCTCGGTGCCACATCTCGTGACGCCAAACTGCAGCTTGTGGGAGAGTATAAACTATAAAGAATACCGCCGAGGGAGATCAGTGGAGAGTCCCCTAGAGCAGAGTGCTATACGAACATCAAATGCATGCATGCTGCAACATCTATCCGCCTAGACACGGCTCCCAAGGAGCAACCCGCACCAGTCGTATGCATCTGCCTCCGCACAGGCTCTTGTTAAATCAATCTAGTTGCTTCAACTACTCCCTCCATCTGAAAAAAACACCATTATAAGACTTTCAACACCGCGTTTGACTATTTGTCTTATTTAAAATTTTTAGATAAATATCATGTATCTTTTTTATGATTTATTTTATCATACGAGATACTTTAATAATGATTCATTTATTTTATAATATGTACAAATTTTTTAAATAAGACAAATAGTCAAATATAATTTTTTAAAAGTCCTTCGATTGTACTTTTTACGGACGGAGGGAGTATATAGTAAAAAAATACTAAGATTTTATGTCAACTAAAGTCTGTTTTATTTTGTATGAGGCTCTTGTTCTCTTCCCCTCCAAATTCTAGATTTTTTTACTCTTTCTCCATCACATTAATTTTTAGCCGCATGCATAAAATATTAAATGTAAGTAAAAAAATAACTAATTATACAGTTTTGGTTGTAAATCACGAGATGAATCTTTTTAAGCCTAGTTAGTCTATAATTGGATAATAATTACCAAATAAAACAAAAATGCTGCAATACTTCAGATTGAAAAAAAAGTTGCAATCTAAACAAGAGCTAAATTTATAATAAATACTATTTATATTTATAGTCCTAAATTAATATATTATGAAAATACATCATGTAATTAATCTGATGATATTTATTTAAATATCCATCATTGGTTTAACTTTATACACCATCATGTTCGTTTATCTTATCAGTCGGGCTTATCAGCTGTTTAAACAGTATTTTTCTCTCACACCAAACCAGCTGACTTGTCTTATCAGTCGGCTTATATCACCAACCGAACACCACTAAAACATGGTACAATTCCAAAAATTGCATGTTTTGGAGGACAGAGGGAGTATCAATAGCTATGACTCTAGATATATATTTGATATTGGACCATTTGTCTTATTCATTTTTTTAAAATAATAAACTAAAAGTCATAACAAAATAATCCCTCCATCCGAAAATAATATTTAGAGATACGAATATTTCTATAGTACTTGATCAAATTTTAAAAGGTTTGACTGGTACAAATAATAGCAATTACTCGGGGGGTGTTTGGTTCGAGAGACTAAAAAGTAGTCCGTGTCATATTATGAAATGTTCAGATGCTAACTAGAAAAATGATACATAAGCTAATTAGTTTTATAATTATTTTTGTTCAATATTTTAAATTAGTGTCTAAATATCTGATGTGACAGGGACTAAAAATCAACCCTTGAAACTAAACGCCCTCTAAATAAATTTCTAAACCTTCTCACCGCAGACACAGGAGAATAGATTTCAAGACCGTCATGCTCGCCGGCGTGGCCCCTCTGCCATGCTCTCTCTCTCTCTCTCTCTGTGTACAGTAGCTTTGGCATTGGACTTCGGCTGTGTTCGGCTGGTAGTTGAACTGGCTGCTGCTATAGCCGTTGCTGTTGTCGGCTCTCAGCGTGACAACAGAAAGCGGCCGGTTCAGGTTCCGGCCGGATTCCAACCCGGCCAAGCAGCGCCCCTTCGTTATGTACGATGCCACAGTAAAAAAGCTTGGTGCTAGCTCAGACCTTGGGAGTAGTAGCTCACACGTCACACCTTGGTTGGTTTAGCTATTCAGACCTGGATGCCATGGTCCGTGGTGCCGAGCTCGACGCCAAGATCCACGGCGCCGAGCCGGTTGCCACATCAGCGCCACACAGGCAGCCACATCAACACTATATAGAAAAAAATTAAACCTCGGCGCCAATAATTATGGCGCCGAGACGTATAACCTCGGTGCCAATTATTTTGGTGCCAAACCTAGGGTCCAGAAAACGAAATGAAATCTTCAGGGGTCTATTTGTGAAATTCTTTTAGAAAAAGGGCCAAAAAGCAAAAAAGACGGTTCTGGTGGTTGCGCGCTGCATAGCTTCCATTGTTTTACCGGTAGTTCTAGTGCCGACCGGAAGTTCCAGTCAGGAACCGGAAGCTCCGGTCATTGCTGTTGTGTGCGCACCAAGTGTGGGAAATTTACACTAGCAGAAGTCCCAGTCTCTCACCGGTAGTTTTGATAGTGACTGGAAGTTCCGGTCAAAGAGCAAAAGTTCCCCTTGGGTCCATTTCACCTATTCTCAAGCCCAACGGTCAGATCCAGATGGACCAGAAGTTCCGATGGTGTTCCACCAGAACTTCTGGTAGCTCTTCTAAGCTGGAAGTATATATACTTTCTTATCTCCATTTCTAACCGTTACCCATATAGCACACAGTAATTCCTGTCTTCCCAACAGCCTCTAAGCTTTGACTCACCCACTCTCTCTCCTCCTTTACCTCCAAGCTTCAATCCTTGATTGTTTTGAGCTAAGGACATGAGATTAGAGAGCGCGAGCATCGATCTTTGACTTGAGCACTTGGATTCCTCATCTTGCCGACTTGGTTTGTGTTTATTACTCTTGGGTTCTTAGAACCCTAGCCGGCTAGACGTTCTTCGTGGTTGCCCGTGTTGATTTATTTGTGAGGGCACTCCGAAGTGTTTGTGTTACCCTTCTTCTTAGTGGAAATCTTGAGCTAACCTTCATGGTTGCTTGAGGGAGAAGACCTAAGTGGTCAGACCTTTGTGCTCACGTCAACAACGAGGACGTAGGAACTCCTTTGTGGGGATTGCCGTACCTCAGGATAAATCTTGTGTCCTGCGTACTTGTTGTTGTGGTGGTAGCATCGGCTACTTTGTTCTTGTGTTCTTCGTCCATAGGTTGGAGGACTCGATCTATGATTTGGTGAGGAACGAAGATTTCAAAAGCTCAACATCATACCAACAATATCTTAGGAGGGTGTGGTAACAATTAAATTTAAAATCATAGCTTATTTTACTATGATTTCATAGCTCAGCAGGGGACCAGAAGTTCTGGTTGGTTTGCACCATTGACCGGAACTTCTGCTCCAAACCACCGGAACTTCCTGTAGGTGTTTAACTTCCGCATTTTGAGTTTGTGAGGTTTAGGTTTTTCAAATACGTTTATTCACCCCCCTCTAGGCCAATTAGGTCCCTTTCAATTGGTATCAGAGCCTTAGTCCCTCGGATGAACGCTTCTCCGCGTGAGGGGTAACTTTGGCCAAGATGGATTCAGACACAATGAAGACTCTAATCGAGCAAATCACTGCTCAACTTACCGAGAAGCTGCAAGTGCAACAAAAAGAGCAAATGGACAAGATGCAAGAGCAACTCGATAAGATGAAGGAGATCCTAGACAAGACAAATCAAGAGTCAACCCATGAAGGTAGTGATAAAACACCAAAAGGATACACAAGAACTGGCTATGACTATGGCTCATCAAGCAAAGGCAACAATTCTAACTTGCCAATAGTCAACCCTAGGACGCCACCTCCATTCGATGGTGTAAGATACGTTGATTGGGCTCATAGGATGAAGTTGCATCTTATTGCCGCAAGACATCGGGAAGTAGTGGATGTTGGTGTGAACATACCCGAAGATGGTAGTGAGTGGACACCCGAATATGCCGCCGACTTTCAACTCAATGCTACAACGGTAACCTTGATTTTGCAATGTTTATCTCTGAAAGACAACAACAAGGTCAATGACATGGTTAGTGCAAAGCAAATTTAGAATACTTTAAAAGTATCATTTGAAGGAGATAAGAGTGTTTGAGTGGGAAATATTGAGCTTCTACAAGGAAAGATTAAGAACTTTTGCACAATGGAAGGAGAAACTACTCAAGAGATGTGCAATAGATTCATGACCTTGGTCAATAGGATTAGAGCACTTGGAGACACATGGTGAGATGACAACTCAGCCGCAAGGAAGATATATAGTGTATAGATAAAAGAACAACATGCTTGCTTCGGTCATTATGGAGAAGGACAACTATAACACCATAATACCACAAGAGATGCTTGCAAAGTCAATGCATCATGAAGTGTTAGATGATAAAGCTACAGAAGTGGTTAGACAAAGGAAGAGTATTGCCCTCGCGGCATCACAAGGAAGTGAATCAAGTCATTGCAACAAAGGACATTGTGAGCATGAACATAACAACCATGATGATGATGATCTTGATGATGAACAAGCTCTATTGGTGAGGAACTTCAAGAAATTTTTGAGGATGAAGAAAGATAAGATGAGAAGAAGTGGTGGAAGCAAACCATACAAGAAGAGATTCTGCTATGAGTGTGGTGATATTGGTCACTTTGTTGCCGATTGTCCAAATAAGGGCAAGAAGTCAAGATACAACAAGCAAAGTGACAAGAAGTACAAGGACAAGAAGGGAGGTGAAGCACATCTAGGTCAAGGATGGGTTTCGGATGATGATAGTGAAGATGACAATGACAATGAGAAGAAGAGTGTAGCTGCCATTGCTATACATGAGACATGTTCTTCAACAAAGCTCATCACCGACCATGCTTCATCGACATCCCTCTTTATCAACACTTCTTCACCACCTTCACTATTTGGCAACCTCTCCGACAACGACTATCACACTCCTACTTGTCTCATGGCAAAAGGAGATAAGGTACCACCTAACTCTCCTACTCGCACCTCTAGTGAATGTGATAGTGATGATGAAAATAATGAGAACTATGCTAATAAAATCATCAAGAAGTATGGTAAAGCTGCTGCAACTAAAATCTTGAAGCTAATGTACACCATAGATGAGCGTGAATCATGCAATGAGTCACAAGGGGAATTACTCCTAGAGGAAAGGGAGAAAAACCAAGGACTTGAGGCATGTCTCTCCGCGGAAAAGGAAAAGGTTAAGAAGTTAAATATAGAGTTGTCCATGGTCAAGGACTCTCTCAAGCACTTGACCAAGGAACACTCTCCACTTAATGACTCATTGGCTAGACTAAAGAATGAATATAGTTTAGTTTAAGAAAGCCTCACAAGCTTAAAAGATAAATATCATAATCTTGAACTAAACTATTATCAAGGGTGGTTCAAAGATTGAACACAATTGTCAAGGGTGGTTGCAAATGCAAGAAAAAGCAACAAACCACTGTGTACAAGGCATCAAGACACACTATAATTAAAGATGGTATTGGCTGCAATAGGTATGATAAAAATACGAGTAGAAGGAATATGGTGAATGGGGTGGCTTGTGTGAAGTTCAACCCACTTATTGATCTTATCAATAAAGTAAACAATGTTACTATTTCTACAAGCACACTTGTTGTTGGCATTTCTAACGTCACTACTAAAAATAGAGATAAACCCTACCTCTAGCAACAGCGTCAGAAATGGTCGGTATTAAATTAACTTGTCATTAGCAACTAGCCACCTATTTATCACTATCATTCCTAAGCATGAATTAAGTTATCATACTTAATTACATTGCTTAAGAAATAACTATAGATTTACATGTATTCAATATGACTAGGCAGAAATAAGAGATATAAATATAAAGATAAGAATATAAACTAACTGGGTTACGCAAGCGGACTGAGATAATTATACCGTTGTAGCATTTTACCTAGGGAAGTCTACCGGGTTGTCGATTTATATTTATACCCTTTGGGAAGGTCTACATGTAGGACTTATAAACTATAACTTATACTATTGATGCGAAAGGCAAACCATAACTAGAATCCTACTCATAACAGGGATAAGTCACATGATAAAAGATATATATGATAAATAATAATGATCAGTCATCATAAATAGATAAACATCGAGCTCTTCTAGTCATAACAATAGCTAGCCAATGGATAAACTCGGGGAATAAATACTAAGGTAATTCAATAACTACGTCAATGAATAACTCTAATTAGTGCAACTACATCTAGCAATCATTGTTAAGTTAACCCTATATCATTATCACATGTAAAGAGGCATCAACTAATGAGGGTATTAAGACACAAAGGTCACCTCCTTCGCGACCGTGCCCATGCTAGTCCTACGTACGGAGGGTGGACTACAGAGGAACCAACGCAACTGTCACCTGCACGGACTACCACACGTCCCGGCACGTCAGGGTGCACTCGCAGATAAACAAGATATCGAGACACCACGTCTACATATTGTCTACCATCTACCCCGGCCGCTTGGGTAAATTATTTATTTGTCTGCAGCAATTACATGAATTCAATAAGATCAAACCAACTATCCTAGACATATAATCAAAGTAGACAATGACTATTGCAATTAAGAATATATAAGAGATTAAGAACAATGTTGCCTGAATCATAATGAATACAATAAAAGAAAGGTACTAGATCTATACCGAACTCCGCTCCTGCATGACGCCGAGGGGCTCCGGATCCCGCTGAAGAACTAGAACTCTTCTACTTCTAATCTAACTAGACTAAAGCTATAAACTAGAGAGGCTCGATGAACTAGAGAAGGCTCTTAATGGCTGAATCTCCAAATGACTTGATGCCTTTAGGGACGGGGTCTACCCCTTTATTTATAGCCCGGTGGGATCGGCGTGCGCCCGCAGGATCAAACCGATGTAACCAAGGGCCAAGATGACTCCTCGTAGGCGGTGGAGGAAGCTTCTAGAAGGGGACCAAAACCCTAGCGAGGGGGCGCCGGGCGGCCCCAAGGTGGGGCCGGCCGGCCCCACTTTTTCCCCTCTCGGGGTCCCGTTGCTTCGGTGTCTTCTAGATGGTTCCTGAGCCTAATCGTGATATTTCCATGGCGGATAAGTTTTTCGTGCTTATTTTGCACTAGAATCCCTCTTTTTCAGCTTTTACGAAAATCACCCCGAAAATACGAGAATATGCAAAACTCGTGGAATTTGTCAGATAAAGCCCTAGACTAGTGTGTTTTCTTGTTTTCATTCGGATAAAAAGCCCTAGTAAAAGTTGACGCTAACGAGTGTCAATACTTGTGTGGGGGTTTAGTCCCCTATACCCTCACGGCTGGCCTTTGGCCTCGCCAGACAGAGCAGCCCAGCCCACAAGACCAATAACGATCGGCCTTTCTGGCCTGGTCGGAGTCCCAGGCGGACAATTAGAGTTACTTGTCATACAAGGCAACTAGTCGGTTAGGAAACCAATTGTACTCTACCTAGATACGGTTTGTTTGTAACCGACCACCTCGGGATCTTAGGATCTGTAACCCTGCCCCCCATACTATATAAGGCGGGCAGAGACCCCCTCCAACATAATTCTCAATCCTTTTCATCAATAACAGAAGAGCAGGATGTAGGGTATTACGCATCAAGCGGCCTGAACCAGGGTAAACCGTGTGTGCTGTTCTTTCTCTTCCATCTCGCTTGTAGTCTAATAGCGTGCCTCCACCATAAATCACTGCCATCGGCATACCCGTGGTAGACTGCCGCCGATATTTTGTCGACAGTGACGCACCAGGTAGGGGGTGCGCATGTAGACTTAGTAGCAAGCAAGATGGTTTCCTTCGCTACAACCATGGAGATTGAAGCCGGGTCGACCTTCACCTTCGGCTCTTTCACCTGGACTGTCTCCGTGGCAGGAGGCGTGGGAGGAACCCCGGCAGATCCAGCGTTAGCACCTCAGGCTCTGCAGCCACCTCGTCCCTCGGGATCAATCTTGAAGGCACCAAGACCGGTGTCCCGACCACCGCTCCCTCACTACCAGGGAAGGCAGATCGATAACTCCTATCTTCTCGAATCCATCGATCGACTCGGAAGGGGCCTGGAGGAGATGGTTGAGCAGTTAGAATCGGCCCAGGACCGATTCGATAACGATGGCTTCACTCTCGTCCAGCCTCGTCGGTGCCGGGCTCAGGCTCACGCTGGCACTCAATGCCGCCCGAATTCTAATATGGCCACGGCAAGACGCGGTCCGCAAGTCCGCGCTAATCCGTTCCGTCACCCAGGCTCTGACCTGGCTACGACAAGGCGCAACCCTCAGGTTGGTGCCAATCAGCTTCGCCGCCCAGATTCCAATCTGGTCGCGGCTCGACCATAGTGTGGCGCACAGGCTCGCGTTGGACAGACCCGCCGCTTGGATCCAGATCTGATCGTGCTCGACCTCGGCGTGGCGCACAGGCCCGCATCGACCAGTTTCGCCGTCGAGACCCGGCTCTAGCGGCGGCTCAACCTTGGCACGGCCCCCGGGTCCGCGCTAACCATTCAGATTTAGGTCTGATGGGGGTTCAACCACCGAACTCTCGGAGTCATCCTCGACCTCATCTGATAGCTGATCGGACAAGCTCAGGGGGTGATGCCCCGATTGCAGCAGGTCAAAATCCGTTCCCCTTCGGGATGCCAAACGCCTCCAGGGTGTACAGCAACAGGCGGAGAGGCTGTTCCAGAACCAGCGTCCGCAACCGCCTCCGACTCAACTCGTTGAGTTCCACCTCGACGGGACAACCAGGCACGTCGTCCACTGCGTCCACAGCGGAGAAGCCTCCAGTGGTTCTCGATCAATCGCTGAGGAGGAAGGCGGCTCGAGCTCCATCTCTGGGTTGGATGGAGCAACCGTCACTACAAGCTCCACCTCTACGAGCTCCGCCTCTACAGCAGACGATGATGAATTCCCCCAACGAGTGGCGGAACTGTTCGATACGACCGGCTTCCCGGATTCCCCTCCAGGGTTCGGAAGGGCTATTTTCAACGTCAGCGTCGACGAAGGAGAGCCCGTCGTTGAAACGGTTGAAGAAAGGCAGCAAAGGATTGCTCGCAACGAAGACCGAGCTCGACGTCGCACGGCCCAAGCTCAAGCTCCTCCATAGCCCGAGGGCGCAGGTCGTGATGCGGACGCAGTTGCAGACGACGCTCAGGTCGCCGAGCGAGATCCGCCGCCTCCCCCGTGGGCCAACCGGCAGAGAAGATGGATGCAGCCCCGCAATTTAGCAGACGAGTTCGACCTGGTCGGCGATCGACAAGTCCACAAGACGCCCAGTGCCAATATCGCCATCGCAGTCCAGAGGCTTTGCGACATGCAGGCTACGCTAGAGATCCAGGCTGTTCTCGATCACCTCAGGGCTACGGAAGCTCAAGTCAACATCATACGCGAGATGTCCGCTGGCCCGTCCCGAAGCCGCCGCTCTCGTAGCACTCACGGCGACCGCGGGGACCGGCCAGAAGGTGGCGATGCCAACGATTGGGACCGAGAGAGTCAGCGCGCGGTAGAGCTAGACCAACGCCGAGGACACGACAACCGCCAAAGACAAGGCGGCAACAGGCAACCACCCCGCGTACCTCAGGAGGTTAATCAACCTAACCCGCCCGACCTTCGTAATATCATTAACGATAGATACTGAGCTCGGCATGGGGCTCTAGGGCCCAGATGTTTCTCCGAAAGGCTGCGCCAAGTCAATTGGTCAAGAAGCTTCAAGATCGGAGACTTAAGGCATTATGATGGAAAGGCTGATCCAGAGCGGTGGATGGTCATCTATGAGACCACCATCCGCGCAGCCAGAGGCGGCGAAAGCACGTCATGGCAAACTACCTACCCCGGTAGTGCTCGGAGAATCGCCAATCGCCGGTTCTTTGCGTCAAAGGGATGGTTCCATCCATAACTGGCCGCAATTACGGGAGATGTTTATAGACAACTACAGGCCAACCTGCGAATAGCCCGGCACCAAATATGAGCTTGCCCTAATCCAGGACTCTCCCCATGAGTCCTTACGGCACTACATCCACCGTTTCTCCAAAGTCTGGATCACCGTCAAAGACCTCAGCGTCTCGGAGGCCATCGGGATCTTCGTCGCCGGGCTCCGATAGCCGTGCAATGCCAACCTCTGGAAAGAGCTCCTGCGCAAGCAACCAGCGACGATGGAGGAAATGTTCAATATCACCTAAGAATGGGCACGCGTTGACGAAGCTCTCGTTCAATACAACGATGGTACCCATGACATATACAAGCGTATTCGGCCCCGCGACGATGATGATCCAGACTATGACGGTCAATGGGACCCTGGCCCTGCTCGTCAGCGGGAAGACCGCGGTAGCAATCGCCGCGACGATAGAGGCAATGACCGCCACGATGACCGAAACAATAAGCGTCACGACGACGACCGACCGTACAGGCGGCGGGACGATGGCGGCAGTGATCGGCGCAACCGGGGCAACCGTCAGCGCAACTTTGTCAATAACACTAACAAGGAACAGAAGCGCGAGGTCGACGGCGACTACGGTGAGTACGACAAGATCTTCGGTGAGTGTCACGGCTTCACCAGCATCTTCGCCCGCAAACGGCAGCGCATCAATAAGAAAGGCTACCCCAAGAAGCCCAGTCGCGCGTTCCAAATCAAGACGGCGAGGATGACGAAAAAAAACCCACGCCACGCTTACAAGAACCCCGAGAAGCATGTGACCGCGCCACGATCTTCGGAGGAAAGTGCACCACAGAAAAACGCGGGAAAAGAAGCTCCTCAAAAGAATCATCGTTGCCCTCTCGGAGGCCGATACGCTCATTGTCGATGTCCGAGCCCCAGCCTGGTCGGAACAGCCCATATCCTTCAGTCGATCTGACATGTGGGCCAAACTGCCTGACGCAGGTCGCTTCCCTCTGGTCCTTGACCCAGTGATCAGCAACGTTCGCTTTGAGAAGGGGTTGATAGATGGCGGCAACGCTATAAATATCCTTTTCCACCATGCTTTCCTGGAGCTTGGTCTATCAGAGGATCAACTCGAGCCCTACGATTCACTGTTCTGGGGCATCATGCCTGACAAGCCGTCCATGCCCCTTGGGCAGATAACACTGCCTGTTCAGTTCGGCACACCACAGCACTTCCATGTCGACTACGTTAACTTCATCGTGGCCGACTTCAACGGCGTCTATCATGCGATACTCAGCAGACCTTTATGGCTGTACCGCACTATGGCTATCTTAACCTCAAGTTGCCAACCGCATAGGGTATTCTGTCCCTCCGTGGTAATGTCCTCATGGCTCATGCATGCGAGACAAGTGCGTTCGCCGTAGCCGAGGCCGAAGAAGTAAAGGCACGCATGGAGGAAGCTACCTTCCAACTCTGGACTTCAAAGCCTATGGAGCTCGAACCTCCAGTCAAGCAGCATCAACGTCCTGAAGAGATTACCAAGGCGAACAAGAAGGTCAGCCTAGTCCCTGGAGATCCCAGCAAGATGACGATGATCGAGGGCAACCTTGATCCCAAATAGGAAGACGCGCTCGTCCGTTTTCTGCAGGAGAACATAAGCGTTTTTGCATGGAAACCTGCTGACATGCCCGGTGTCCCCAGGGAACGGATCGAGCACTTCCTTAATATCTCCGAGACAGCTAAACTAGTCAAGCAGAAGCTACAACGATTTGCTCGGGACAGGAAGGAGGCGATTAGGGCAGAGATAACCCGGCTCTTAGATGCCGGCTTTATTAGAGAAGTGTATCATCCAGATTGGCTAGCAAATCCAGTCCTTGTACGCAAAAAGAATAATGAACGGAGGATGTGCGTTGATTACACCGATCTCAACAAACACTGCCGAAAAGACCTCTTTCTTCTCCCCCGTATCGACGAGGTGGTCGACTCCACCGTGGGTTGCCAATTTCATTCTTTCTTAGATTGCTACTCGGGCTATTATCAGATCGCCCTTACCTTAGATGATCAGGAAAAGACGTCGTTCATAACTCCCTTTGGCGCTTACTGCTACACGACCATGTCGTTCGGCTTAAAAAACGTCCAACATACCAGCGCGTCATACAACAGTGCCTCAAAGCGGAGATCTGTGACGGACTATGCGAAGCATACGTTGACGACGTAGTGGTGAAAATGAAAGAGGCCTCAACTCTGATCGATGACCTTGATAGGACCTTCAAGGCCCTAAATGTATTTCAATGGAAGCTCAACCCGAACAAGTGCGTGTTCGGTGTTCCCTCTAGCGTACTTCTCGGTAGCGTGATTAGCCAAGACAGCATCCGTCCTAACCCTGAGAAAGTTAAAATTGTGCTGGATATGAAGCCTGCCAAGTGCGTCAAGGACATCCAAAGCTAACAGGATGCATGGCTGCCCTTAGCAGGTACATATCCCGACTCGGTGACAAGGGTCTTCCCTTCTTTCGTTTGCTCAGAGCGAAGGAGAAGTTCGTATGGTCTGAAGAGGCTGATGCTGCCTTCAATGAGCTCAAAACCTACCTATCCTCACCACCCGTCCTCACGGCACCCACAGGGGATGAGCACCTGCTGCTCTACATTGCCGCCACCAATAGAGTGATCAGCACCATCCTGGTGGTCGAGCGCAACGAACCCAAGTTCGTTTATCCTGTCCAGTGACCAATATACTACATCAGCGAGGTACTCAACGAGACCAAGTAGCGATACCCGCATATCTAAAAGCTCCTTTATGCGATCCTGGTCACTAAAAGGAATGTCTCGCATTACTTCCAATAGTACAGCATTCTTTGTGGTAACCGAATCGGCTCGCTCGGCGACATCTTGCGCAACAAGGATGCCACCGGCGAAGAATTGTCAAGTGGGTGATCGAGCTCGGCCCTTTCGGCTCGGATTCCGCAGCCGCACCACTATAAAGTCTCAGGCCCTGGCTGACTTTTTGGTCGAGTGGACAGACATAACGTTACCCGTATCTGAAACGGTCGAAGAACAATGGAAGATGTACTTTGATGGCTCGTTAAACATAGGTGGTGCTGGAGCAGGAGTCTTCTTCATAGCACTTTCCGGAGGTCAGTTGAGATATGTTCTGCGTATCCACTTTAAAGCTTCCAATAATGCCGCCGAATATGAGGCCGCACTACACGGACTCCACATCACTGTTGAGCTCGGTGTCAAACGACTCCTCGTCTATGGCGATTCGGCCCTGGTCATCAACCAGGTCAACAAAGACTGGGTCTGCGCTAACGAAAGAATGGATGCTTACGTGGCTACGATCCGCAAACTTAAAGACAAATTCTATGGCCTTGAGTTCATACATGTGCCCCGGGCAGAAAATAAAGCAGCTGACGAATTGTCCAAGTTAGGGTCCTCTCGATCAGAAGTTTCTCATGGAGTTTTTGTTCAAGACTTGATCACGCCATCTATCCATGAGGAAAAATCAGAGAAACAGCAAGAGGCATCCCAGCAGCCACCTTCACCAAATCCCGACGCACAGTCACCACCTGCTCCCGTCACCGCTCATCTGATGGCTCCAATCAATAAACAGGTCGTCCAGTCTTCAGGACCAGACAACCCTGCGGAGCCCGATCATCAGTCCACAGCTAATGACGACGCGACCGATCAGTCGGTAGACCAGCCTGAGGCTCTTCCATCAGATTGGAGGGCGCCTTTCATTCAGTACCTCGTCAACAAGACGGTACCAGACGATAAGAATGACGCAGAGCGCCTTATCCGTCGAAGCCGCCATTACATCTTAGTTGACGGCCAGCTTATGCGCAAAAATGCCAAGGCAGAAATACTCCAGAAGTGCATCACACCGAAGGACGGCATCGCCTTACTAGACAAGATCCATTCTGGCACATGCGGCAACCATGCAGCATCGCGGACACTGGTTGGTAAGGCTTTTTGAGCTGGTTTCTACTGGCCCAGCACCGTGGCCGATGCCGAGCACTTGGTTCGACATTACAAAAATTGTTAGTTTTTCGCTAATTAGATTCATGTCCCTACGCATGAACTCCAGACAATCCCAGTCTCATGGCCCTTTTCATGCTGGGGACTCGATATGATTGGACCTTTTAAAACAGCACCAGGCGGTTTTAAGTATGTCTATGTCCTCATAGACAGGTTCTCCAAATAGATCGAGTATAAACCTCTAGTCAAAGCGACCGCAAAAAAGGATTCTGAAATGCTTAATGATGTCATCTACCATTTTGACATCCCCAATAGCATCATCACTGATCTCGGCAGCACGTTCACAGGAAGTCATTTCTGGGATTTCTGTGATGACTTGTCCATACAAGTCAAGTATGTGTCAGTAGCTCACACAAGGGCCAATGGATAGGTCGAGCGTGCCAATGGCATGATCATCGACGCTTTGCGCAAGCGTTTGTTCCGTGATGATAGTTTGTACCTAGGGCGATGGCTAAAAGAACTACCAGCTGTGATCTGGGGACTGCGTACTCAGCCTTGTCGCAGTATAGGCGTTTCCCCATACTTCATAATATTCGGTTCTGAAGCCGTACTACTAGGCGAGGTTGCTCACCGATCTCCGAGGATCGAGTAAGTGCCGATGAAAATGCTTCGGACGAAGCAAGGGAGCTTGACATCAACGCCCGAAAAGAACGACGCCTGGATACTTGCGTTGTAACGCTCGATATTTGGCTAGCCTACGTCGTTACTACAACCGCAATGTCAAAGATCGCTTTTTCGTGGTCGGGGACTTGGTTCTTCGGCGCAAACAGAAGATAGAAGGCCTGCATAAGCTGTCCTCTCACTGGGAGGGGCCATTCGTGATAAAGGCTATCACTCGGCCTACCTCCTATAGGCTCTGCACTTTAGATGGCATCGATGTACCCAGCTCCTGGCACATCGAGCAGCTTATAAGATTCTACCCTTGATAGTTATCATAGAATAAGATATATATTCTTCCTCTTTTGTATTCAGTCAAGTTAATAAAGTTTGGTTCATGGTCAAGCTTTCTTTTTTGCACAAATCTTTTATCTGTAAAACATACTCTTCTATAAGCCGTACAGTCTAATGCTCCGACAGGGACAATTAGAAAAGGCGCTGTCTCTAGCTCCTCCACACGTGTTATGGCTCCGAGCCACAGAGCACAGGAGATGCTAGCAGTTGCTCTCTAACGGTACTAGGGTCCTAAGCGTCCCGGCAACCGTGCTGTTCCACAGAGGTCACCTTGTCACCTAACGAGCTGAATTGCTTCAAAGGATGCTGCATGACTACACGCATAACGAACCTACTTACGAACTAAATGAGTCTCATACTCGTTTAACGATTCAAAATAATTTGGATTCCTATTTAGTACGAAGTTACCGAAGTTTCATATTTTTTGACACCCCATTGTTTATTTTTGTAGCTCTTCGCGCCTATTTACTTAAAGACTTTTTTTCGGTTGAGAGTTACTAACCCTAACCAACTTGGCGGTATTCTGAGTACCGACCACCATACAACAAATTAACATAAATGGATAAAGCTCCGGACAAGCATTTAACACTCGGTACAGGCTGTTGGTATTTCTTAGAGCATCACCAAGTTTGGAGCCCTGGTGACAACGCCAGAAATGCAGTTGACATTCCTTAACATTACTACTGAGAATAGAGATAAGTCTATCCTCGGTAATAAGTAAGAAATGCTTGGGGTGGTGTACCTCGGTTACCATATCACTAGATCAGCCATGGTACTGAGATACACCTCACCAGTTATTCCCTTTACCGCTACTAGTGACATACCTCAGATGATAGTTTTAGAATAGCATGGCACGGGCACCGTGGCATACCAAACTATTCTTACCTCTATCAAGAGAGTTACATCCCCAATAACGCTAGGACTATAGCCTTAGCTGCTAGTACCTTGGAGATGCTATACGGCGCACTTTCAGCATTCCTTGATACTAGGGCTAAAACTATATTCCTAACTATAGTAAATAGATAACGATGATCTGGTAAACCTTTGCAGTTTTGGATGTTACTCCGCAAGCGCACGGAATTACCTTTGTAGCATTTCAACCCGGAGAATTCCTAGGTGTCGTATTTATATTTTCCCAAAGGAAAGCTAGTGTAGATTTTAGTATGAAACCATAATCAAGAATACTATACGTTGTATAAAAGGTAGACCAATGTTCATAACAGGGGTAAACAAAATAGTTTTTATAATAGTGGACACACACGTACTGGTAGATGCCTCTCAAGTGGGAAAGATGAATGCAGCATGAAGAATAAAAGAATAAAGAATAAAAAGAATATCCTACGAGAGCAATGATCCTAATACAGCTAATGTCTAGATAGTGGATGGTCATACAAATACATGAATCAGGGATAGAGCTGCGTTTGCGATGGATCGAAAGACCACCGGCCGCTGGTCTGCCAGTGAGATGGGTGGTTAATTTAGACTCCTATACCATAGCCGAACGTGGGGGATTACAAAGGGACGGACAGGGCTATCACCACCTGCCGCCTACCCCCTCATCCGTGGACTATGAAGTGCAATCACCGGCTACCCTATACCCGAGCACCATGCTCGCATATAAAATAGCTACCCAAGCCCCCCCGGGTCTCTTACCCTACGGATGAACAAGTATAGAACTTGGATGTTGTGCGATGAACCACCAACCCGCACACAACTCTATTCTTCATCATCTAAATGCATGAACGACTAAGAACAAAGCTGTATATGCTACGAACATGATATGAACACTATGAAGTAGCAAACATATCATAAACAATGCATATGAACTAGAAGTCCTATGATCTATGATCTAGCTACACAAACTAGTACCTAGTTCATCTACACAAACTAGTACCTAGTTCATCTAAAAAGATCATAGTACTAGAACCATACTCTAATTCTAGAACATAGCTATATTGATAAAAAGAGAAGAAGAGCATAATGGAAAGAATAGTATTCATACCAAAAGTAGCCAAGATGTCTCCTCCTCTTACAAGTTGAGCTTTGCTCCTCTACTACTACTAAAGATAAAGAGAAAAGTGGAGAGGTACACTTGAGAGTACAAGTGAGAGGTGTAGTGTGGTGTGTTTCAAATAAGGGAGTGTGTCCTCTCTTATATACTAGTTCTAGGTTGGTTTCCAGGGGTAGGGGCATTGAATGTCTGGCCAAACCGCCTTCTCAACCGCCTCAGAAAACCGCCAGAGAAGATTGGGCTGGGCAGGCCACCTTAGGGGTGCGCCCGCACCCTGGTGCGCCCGCACCAGGGATGGGTCCCCTCAGGCCCAGCCTTGGCCCACTTGCTCCTTGGTGCTCCTAGGCTCCGCTTCTATGCGTTGTTGGCCCAGTTGAGCTTCTTGGCTTTGGACTTTGCTTTATTGTGTGAAATATGTCTTGCTGGAAAGCGCATTCTTGTGACCTTTTTCTCTATTTCTTGTATGTTTCCTGTAAATCAATAATTCTCCAATACAAGTGGAAATAGGTCAATAGTAAAGGTATATGTGAATATATCTATGATAATTCTCCCTTTTTTGGATAATAGTTGGCGGTTAAAGTATGTCGGTAATCACCGCCAACAAAATCCCCCAAGCTTACCCTTTGCTCGTCCTCGAGCAAAGCTAAGAACTTGGTTGTTGATCGGGGAGTTGCTACAATGCCGATTATGTTTCACAAGTGCCGGATTATAACAAAGTTTTCTTTCCTTGATTTAAATAAATTGGTCGTCATACTCATCATTTTCACTTGTCACTTGTGGGGCTTGTAGCTATCACTTAATCTTTAGGTTGGTATTTTAGCAAGAGAGTTAGACATAGATTTTGTGTATATTCTACTCTTTCGAATTGCTTTCTTCCCGAAGTTTATATTTTTATATGAAGAACAAAGCCAAATGATGAGATCATAGCAAATTACTAAGTTATACACTTTGATCGGAAGGCAAGTTTATTATATTTTTCTTTTTGAACTCTTATGCATGACTATCTCTTTTTTGTCTTTTTGAGAAGTGAGGGCTATCTCTCTGGCGGGTACTTTTTATACCTATTTTTTTCGCTCGGGCGGGTGTCTTTGCACCCCTTGTTTTATTCTCTCTTTTTTTTTGGCATATGCCTTTTTGGTACGGCATCTTTTATTGGCTCATGCTTCTTTGGCATAGCATCTTTTCATTTATAGCCCACACTCTCTTTTGACTTCTAAGAGAGAATCAATACATAGAGAACAAAAGTTGATTTTCATTGTGTATGTGAATTCGATCATGGGTGCATAACAAAGCAATCTACTTTAGATCATATCAAAGGACTTTGGTTTTTATTTAATTTTTAAGACTCCAAAGATTCAAGCTTTTCGTAGAGTATGATTATAACAAATTCTTAGTCTAACCAAATCAAGCTTAATACCATCCCTAGACTAGATCAAGCTCTATGCATCCCACTAAGTTTTCAAGTTTCTAGAGTGAATATTTAAAACCAATAAACTTAAACCTTGGAAGAAGACTTAGTCATAAGCTAGGCACAGATGAATCATAAGACAGAGAAACTATTCATTATTTCAACAAGAAAAAAACTATGCACAGCAATATTCACATATTTAGAGTAGAATCTATTTTTATTTATTTATTATTATATATTATTAAAAGTGGGAGAGGTATACCTTTATTCGGGGGTCCTCCCCCAAGCCGGCTCAAGACCTATATGTTAGTGAAGAGAAACTTCCCCAAAAGGTTTTATGCTCAAAAAACTTTTATGGGTAAGATATTTTATTTTATATTTATGGTTAGTTTTCATGATCCTTTGTAAACTAGAGTTTGGTTCACTGATCAAATCTAGACAAGTGTCAAGTTTAAATCAGAGTAAACTTCCTATGCTAAGCACCATGCTTAAAGATAGAAAGTTTATGACAATATGTTGGATCAATCAATAATCCTTAAACCAAAATTCTGTTTTAAAAGGGTCATGAAGATATTTTAGTAATGTTAGTATGATAACTTACCAAATTACCTTTTTGGTAGAGGGCTCTCCGTTTTGAGTCTGGGGAGCCGGACTCTTCTCCTTGTCTTCGGATTTTGAGGAAGACGGAATACTCGTGCTTGGAGAAGACGGCACGAATGCTGGCACCTTTGGTCGCCACACCATCTTGGTCTTCCTTGATGGTGTGGTGGTGGGCTTTGTTACTGGTGCGGTGGGTGGCTTCGGAATCTCCTTGAATTTCCACATCTTTTGATCTGTCTTTGGTGATGGTGTGGGTTTCGTTTTGTTTTTGATTGGGGTTGGCTTGACCTTTTCTTGCTTCCCCTTGTTCTTGGCTTTCTTCAGAAAGCCACCCACTGGTAGAGGGTTAACCTCTACTTCCTTGATGCCTTGAGGATTTGGCCCGTATTTGATTCTGATCATTTTGCACTTCTCTTGTTTAGGTTGGTGCTCCAGCGGGCCTCTTGTTATGGGCTTTGACTTGCGTGCCCTCCCTTGTTGGCGATTACCCTTCTTCAGTTGCCTTTTGCTAGTTGAGGGAATTGCTGGGGGTTTGGAAACCCTTTTTGACTCCATAGGTTTCTATGTGTAGCCGTTGAATGGACATTTCACTCTCCATCCAAGGAACTGAAAGTGAATTTGTCCTGACCCCACATAGATAATGGCGTTGGTGGTATTGAGGAACGGTCTCCCCAAGAGGAGTGGTACACCAATGTCTTTCCCCATATCTAGGACAACAAAGTCAGTGGGCACATAATCGTCCTGGATGCGCACCAGGATGTCCTCAGCCATTCCTTCCGCGGCTGCATCGACCGGGTCCGCCATTTACGGTTTGAAGTCTATGGGTTGTAAGGGCCCGCCGATCAGGTTGTCAAATGTCACCTTTGACATGATGTTCACACTGGCCCCAAGGTCACAGTATGCATGTTGGAAAACCATTGGGCCAATTGAGCACTCGATCGTAGGTTGGCTCCGGGTCTTCTTTCTTGGTAATGAATGGAGGGTCAGGAAGATATCCGTTACTGAACGGAAGGCTTCCCTGTGCCTTGTAGTGACCATTTTAACAGATTTGAGGGGTGTTTCGGGTTGTCCCAACTCCCCCTCATTATTGGGAGGTAAAGTGGCAGTTATCTAAGCTAGTTGAGTTTCTAACATCTTATTAAAGCTCAGTTGATTTTTAACAGCAGAGGATAGATTTTTGATTTTCCTATTTAGGTTTTCAAATATTTTATCATTATAAGATAAATTTTTATTCAAATTTTCATTTATTTTTGCTTGGCCTAATACCAAGTCTTTCAAGGAAGGTTGGTTCGAATTGTAGTTGGAATTAAAGTTTGAATTACCTCCTTGTTGACGGGGTTGATTACTCCATCCGCTAGTGTTTTGTTGGCGATACCCGTTGCTGCTGTTGTTGATGTAGGCAGCTTCTTCACGGGTTTTGGGGCAGTTATTTTCCGAGTGGCCAACATTGCCACAGACTTCACACGTCATGTGTGAGTCTATAGCTTGGACGTAGCCCTTCTTCATGGTTTCTTTCTCATGGGCTCTTTCGTCCAATCTTTTGAGCAGTAGGTCCATTTTTGTGACAAGCATATCTGCCTCTTTGACAGTATGTATGCCTTTTTGTTTTTGTGACTGGGACCTTTCCTCCTTCCATCCTTGATTGGACAGGATTTTCTCAATCAGGGCTTTTGCCCTAGTGATAGTGAGGGAGAGGAATGCTCCTCTAGCTGCAGCGTCCAAATGACCCTTCGACATGGGGATTAACCCGTCATAGAAGGTTTGCAGGATCATCCAGTCTTCCATCCCGTGGTGTGGGCAGGCTTGAATGTAGTCTTGCAGCCTGTCCCATGCTTTAGGGATGTTCTCTAAGCTGCTTTGCTGGAATGAGGTGATCTTCCCTCTAAGGGCAGTTGTTTTGCCTAGAGGGAAGTACTTCTCAAGGAACGCCGCTGAGCACTTGGCCCAGGTGTCAACAGCTTCCCGGTCCTTGTAAAACCACAGTTTCGCCTTTCCCGTGAGGGAGAAGGGAAACAGACGGAGGCGGATGGCCTCCGGTGCGACATCTTTTATGACGATGGTGTCGCACAGCTTCAGGAACTGTTGGAGATGAGCGTTGGCGTCCTCACTTGGCAAGCCATAGAATGTGCTTGCCTGCACCATAGTGATGAGACCGGTGCGAAGTTCGAAGTTCTTGTCACCAAGGTTGACAGCGGGCCCAGTGGGCACGTTGGCAACATTGGGGACAGAGTACTCGCGGAGTGACTTTCCAGCCATAGCGGTGATCTCGGGTGCGAAGGTGACTGGTTCGGTTGTCGGTGAAGTACTTGAAGAAGAAATGGTACGGGACCGAGTCTTTTTCAAGATAGCCTCTGGATTGCTGGTGAAGTTTTCCGGCAGATCGAACCCAGTCATACACTATCTATTTTCATCCACAACAGGAGAAAACAAGAAAAGTTATCCTGTATGAACAAAGGTTACTTTTACACAAGTATATTATCCAAGTTTATGTTTTCATATAAAATCTTTTCTAGCCTTCCCCGGCAACGGCGCCAGAAATGCTTGTTGGTATTTCTTAGCACATCACTAAGTTTGGAGTCCTGGTGACAACGCCAAAAATGTAGTTGACATTCCTTAACATTACTACTGAGAATAGAGATAAGTCTATCCTCGGTAATAAGTAAGAAATGCTTGGGGTGGTGTACCTCAGTTACCATATCACTAGATCAGCCATGGTACTGAGATACACCTCACCAGTTATTCCCTTTACCGCTACTAGTGATATACCTCAGATGATAGTTTCAGAATAGCATGGCACGGACACTGTGGCATACCAAACTCTTCTTACCTCTATCAAGAGAGTTACATCCCCAATAACGCTAGGACTATAGCCTTAGCTGCTAGTACCTTGGAGATGCTATACGGCGCACTTTCAGCATTCCTTGATACTAGGGCTAAAACTATATTCCTAACTACAGTAAAGAGGTAACGATGATCCGGTAAACCTTTGTAGTTTTGGATGTTACTCCGCAAGCGCACGGAATTACTGTTGTAGCATTTTAACCCGGAGAATTCCTAGGTGTCGTATTTATATTTTCCCAAAGGAAGGCTAGTGTAGATTTTAGTATGAAACCATAATCAAGAATATTATACGTTGTATGAAAGGTAGACCAATGTTCATAACAGGGGTAAACAAAACAGTTTTTATGGTGGACACACACGTACTAATGCAGCATGAAGAATAAAAGAATAAAGAATAAAAGAATATCCTATAGGAGCAATGATCCTAATACAGCTAATGTCTAGATAGTGGATAGTCATACAAATATATGAATCAGGGATAGAGCTGCGTTTGCGATGGATCGGAAGACCACCGGCCGCTGGTCTGCCAGCGAGATGGGTGGTTAATTTAGACTCCTACACCATAGCCGAACGTGGGGGGATTACGAAGGGACGGATAGGGCTGTCACCACCTGCCGCCTACCCCCTCATCCATGGACTATGAAGTGCAATCACCGGCTACCCTATACCCGAGCACCATGCTCGCATATAAAATAGCTACCCAAGCCCCCCTGGGTCTCTCACCCTACGGATGAACAAGTAAAGAACTTGGATGTTGTGCGATGAACCACCAATCCGCACACAACTCTATTCTTCATCATCTAAATGTATGAACGACTAAGAACAAAGCTCTATATGCTACGAACATGATATGAACACTATGAACTAGCAAACATATCATGAACAATGCATATGAACTAGAAGTCCTATGATCTATGATCTAGCTACACAAACTAGTACCTAGTTCATCTACACAAACTAGTACCTAGTTCATCTAATAAGATCATAGTACTAGAACCATACTCTAATTCTAGAACATAGCTATATTGATAAAAAGAGAAGAAGAGCATAATGGAAAGAATAGTATTCATACCAAAAGTAGCCAAGATGTCTCCTCCTCTTATAAGTTGAGCTTTGCTACTCTACTACTTCTAAAGATAAAGAGAAAAGTGGAGAGGTACACTTGAGAGTACAAGTGAGAGGTGTAGTGTGGTGTGTTTCAAATGAGGGAGTGCCTCCTCTCTTATATACTAGTTCTAGGTCGGTTTCCAAGGGTAGGGGCATTGAATGCCTGGCCAAACCGCCTTCTCAACCGCCTCAGGAAACCGCTAGAGAAGATTGGGCTGGGCCGGCCACCTTAGGGGTGCGCCCGCACCCTGGTGCGGCCGCACCAGGGGTGGGTCCCCTCGGGCCCAGCCTTGGCCCACTTGCTCCTTGGTGCTCCTGGGCTCCTCTTCTATGCGTTGTTGGCCCAGTTGAGCTTCTTGGCTTTGGACTTTGCTTTATTGTGTGAAATATGTCTTGCTGGAAAGCGCATTCTTGTGACCTTTTTCTCTATTTCTTGTATGTTTCCTGTAAATCAATAATTCTCCAATACAAGTGGAAATAGGTCAATAGTAAAGGTATATGTGAATATATCTATGATAATTCTCCCTTTTTTGGATAATAGTTGGCGGTTAAAGTATGTCGGTAATCACCGCCAACACAGGCCAAGCAAAATTAACAAATAAAACATCTGTTCTTCTCATATTTATAGGGAGGCGCTCGGCAATTCAAGAGGTCTGGCTCGATGATCCTTCATTGACAAGTTTTACATTCTGCATCACTTTAGCCGCAGTATCCCAGAAGCTAAGGTGAAGGTCGTTCACTTCTTCTGGGCTTGTATTAGCCGCTACCCCCTCTTCAACCCTCTGTAGGTCGATTCGGGGGTAGTGTGACTTGGCCAGCGCTAGAACGAAGGACACGGCGAACTGGCCTGCATCCCGGACAAACTCCTTGAACAGGGGCCAGGCTCTTTTGCAAATACCCATCATAGCTTCAGAGCTGTTTGCTGGGTCTGATATAGCGGCTTTCTCTGGGGCCAGTTCTTTCATCAATGGCCTTAACCCGGCCTCTACGACCTGCCAGCGCTCCTTGAGCCTTGTATTCTCCTCGGTTAGCACCCCAAATTGTACCATGTGTTTTCTTCGGAGCTCTGTCCAGATAAGTATTGATATACATTAAAACAATTTTGGGACATAAGGCGATGGAAGTGGTCGGTTACCGACCTTTCATTTCCACCTTCAGCTCGTCAATGCGCTGCTAGGCGTATGATAATTCCTGCGTCTTCAGCCGATCGCCCTCCTCCGATTACGCATCACAACAAACAGATATATAGATTTTCTATACAATAGCAGATATTCCAGAGGTGTGGACAAAGATGTTACCTTTTGTCTTCCCTTCAAGGACGCTAATCTTGTACTTCAGGGCGGCGTTCTCATTGTGTAGGTGCTCATTCTCGGCCATAATGGGCCGAAACTGCTCTATCATGTCTGCCCGCTGTTGAGCAATGTTTTGCAGACCCTGAAAAACATTATCAGCACATTAGTTCTGGCTAAAAATTAAACTGTACATCGATAGCCTGGACCACACATGTACTGTACATGTTCCCGCAGCTGCTTCATGGAAGCCTCGATGTTTTCCTGGATTAGGGCGTCGACCTTGGACTCAAACACCTGCCACTCTCCGTCTTCGACCTGACGGGCTATGAAGCTTACTTTTTCTAGAACCCGTTTTGGTCTCTCAGGATGCCCTATGATCTCTTCCATCTCTTCAAAAGGATCCTGTGTGGCAGGTGCACCGGTTTTAGCTTTTGATTGAACCATGGTCGACGATGTCCCCCTCTTCGGAAGGTGACCGACCACGCCTCCCTAAGAACCTTCATTATCTTCATAATGGGGGATGGCGGTGCCCTTGGAGGAGAAGGATGGTCGGTCTCTGGAACCTTGGTATGCTCCCCCGGTTGCTAGGCCGGGGGACTCCCCCTTCTTTCGTGCTGGCCTGTCTGCAAGACCAATAGGTAATCATGATCAGCATAATATAATGAATTCATTGCGCGTATAAGTATCCATACCTGGTCGACTGCTTGATGAAGCACCTGAAGCACCCAGCTCCTCCGCGGCTGGATGATCCACCAGCGCCAATCCCCCCACCGCCAGACTCTGAGTGTGATGGTTGAGGGTCGGGCGTGGGGACTTTCTGTTGCCCCGTAGAAGACTGCTCGGGCGTGGGCCTTTGAGTCGTCTCCACTCTCCTTGGAGGGCTATTCCTTTCGCCGCCATCGGTCATCGCCGGGGTGGTCCTTGGCGGCGTTGTTTGCGGCTGTGTTCGTGGCTGCCGACGCGGAGTATCGGTGGTGGTGGTGGTCGGTCGGCGCGACGGCTCCTCGGAACGTTTGGCTCCAAACTTCTGACTCAGGGGAATTGTATCCTCTGCATCAGAGTCTGAGCTCTCAATAACTGCTCGGCGCCGCTGCTCTGCCTCTTCACCAATCTTAAGTTTCCCACCAATTTTACTCTTGGTGGGCTTTGCTTTCTTCTCGGGCGGTGGTGGCATTGGCTCTTTTCCAGTTGCCTTACGCTTCAGAAGCTTCTCGAGGGCATCTGGATGACTTCCTTCGTCCTCGCCATTATGCTCGACCTCCCCCGATGACTTGGTTTTCTTTTGTTGGCCTCTGATTGCATCACCAGTAGGCCACTCTTCCACGGGCACGAATGATACAAATACCCGGCGATCCTGTCCAAGATATTGCTATAACAGATTATCAGTTAAGGCAATACTCAACTACACAGTTCTACTAAATTCATGAATTTGCAGCTATTTGTTACATACCGGAGGAGGTGGATTCTTCAGAGTAAATGGTTTCACTTTGTCTTCTGGGTACCGGTATTTGGTAAAGCTTTCAAACATCTTGGACAGCCGATTCACTATCTCATCATCATCCAAGTTATCCTTGCTTTCCCTTGACGGGTCCTTACGCCCTTGGTAGTCGAACATGAAGTTTACCCTTTCTTTCAAGGGCTGGATCCGATGAACTACAAACTGACTAGCCACGACAATGCCGTCAATTTTGCTGAAATCCATCAGGGATAGCAGCTCCTCGACTTGCACCATTTCATTGGCATCTGGCCTTTCTGACCAACGAGCATTCGGCCGTGGAATTCGGGTGACATCGCAGGGAACTGGTCGACCCTCCAAGTTTTGGTTGATGTAGAACCAACGCCTCATCCAGTTTTTGGTGCTCGAGGTGTGTTCAATAACCATCCAATGGGACTTCACCCCTTCCCTCAGAGCAATGTAGCACCCAACGGCCACCTGGGAGCCCTCGGACCCTACACCTTTCTTCTTCAAGACATACAGGTGGCGGAACAAATTGAAATGCGGTGCTATTCCCAGATAGCACTCGCAGTACGCCACAAATATCGCTAGCGTCAAGATGGAATTTGGGGGTAGATTGCAAATTGAAATTCCCCAAAATATGCACAAATCCCTCAAGAAATTATGCACCAGAATCCCCAATCCCCGCATGAAGTAGTCTTCAAAAACCACAATCTCATCTGGCTGGGGGTTGGGATAGCGTTCACCTTTTGCCGGCGCTCTCCAAACTACCAAGTCTGGTGCTGGTAGTAAACCACCTTTCACCATTGTTCCCAATGACTCGGGTGTTGTTAGGGATTTCTCCCAGTGCGCCTCCATCAGCTTCTTGTGCGCAGACTCCACCTTCATCATCTTCTTTACCATGGCTCGAAATGGATGATGGTGGGAGGCGGTGGTGCGGGCAACTGAAAACCTAGTTTGTGCGCCAGAGATTGCGGAGAAGAAGGTGACGGAAATGGCAATGACTGTTGAGAGTAGAAGAGGAAGCGGCGGCCGTCGGGCTATTTATACCATGCGGATGGCCCATTGACTCTCCTGAGATCATCGTTTGACATTCTTTTACCCTAATTTTTAATTGGGCTTTCTTGGGCCGAGTTACCCTTATCCGGTTATTTTTCTAAAAAGTACGGCAAGCTGTGTGCTAAAGCCATGATCCGTTAGTCTTACTGGGGACTAGGCCCACGGTCGACAAAGCATGACCCATTTGGTCCACCAGATAAGTCTGGGGACTGGGCACACAGCCAAGCTATGTATTCTTAAGTCCTGGTCGACCATATCAGTCTAGGGACTGGGCACACAGCCAAGCTGTGTATTCTTAAGTCCTGGTCGACGGATCGGTCTCGGGGGGCTGGGCGGGGCGGCTAAACTATGCATTCTTAAGCCCCGGTCGACCCGGATCGGTCCCGGGAATTTGGACACATAGTAACATCGTGTACTCTTCAGTACTAGTCGACCAGGTCAATCTGGGGACTGGACTCATAAAATTCAGATTCAAATTAGACGATTAGTTCAGAATTAGAACTAATATCGAACATTTGCAGAGCGTTAGGATTGAATCTGATAAGACATCCAATGAAGACATTAACTTTCCACATCAAATTGGGTTACCAGAACCTAGTTACAAACCACTTGCCTACGGCATTTTTACAAAAGCAATGACGGCAGCTCTTTGCGGTCAGGCGAGCCTCACACGGATTCTGTCCTAGAAGAACTTTCTGTTCAAGGACCAGTAAACCCATGAAACTGCAAAAAGCAGTCCTCTACCAAGCATCTGCCGGCGAGCACAACAAATGCCCACCGGGGTCCTATGGCGCGTCGTTGATGACATCATCTACTGTCACCTCCTGCGCTATGGCGTTCGCGGCATCATCGAAGTCCCGGATGAGATGCTCCAGGTCGGCGACGCACGTTACCGCCCGGGGAACGCCGGCGAGCCCCCGGAGCTCCGCCCCGAAACGATGCTGGGCGACGGCTAGCACTGCCGACGCCCGTGGTGCACGCCGCGAGACACCGCTCCCGGATGCGGCCGGGAGTGTTCTCCGGTGGTCTGGGAGTGAGTCCCGGCAGCGCCGACAAGGTCGACAGACGGCCTCCGCCGCCGGGGAGAACCGTCTGGAGTTCCTCCTCCAATTTGGGCCACCCTCGGTCGGCGGCCTCTTGGTTGGCGCGGGCAAGCTGCGCCTCCGCCTCGGCTGATTCCAGCGCCACCATAACGGCGCTGAGGAGCTCACAGAGTTCCGCGATGGCGACTGTTCGAGTCACCATGGCGTGCCGTCCTCCGGCACTCCCCTCATTGGCTTCCGCGAGGCAATGAGCAGCTGAGGAGTGGATGCGCCGATGGCCAGTACCCTGCAAATTATAAATCACTCCAGATCAGATTTTATCCCCCAAAATGTGAAGTACGATGACATGCTAACTTACCCCTCGCCACGGCGGCGCCTCCGGGGCTGAGTGCTCGGTGAGCCCTCCGCCGAGCGCTTGCCATGGTCCATCTGCTGCTTTGTGGAGAAGATGGAAGAGGGATGGAGGAAGATGGAGAACTGTGCAACTGACTAGGGTTTCTACAGGAGCAGGATGCCTCTTTTCCTCACCGCCGCGCTTTCTATTTATAAGCGGGAGTTTGGCAGATACGACGGCGAATGCGAATCGCCACACCGCTCCCCGACGGGTCACTTTCCCCACGATTGGAAAGTGCCATCATTACGCCCATGATCGAAGGTGAACCGTCGCGG
Organism: Chrysopogon serrulatus; assembly: GCA_015844335.1. NCBI lineage: Eukaryota > Viridiplantae > Streptophyta > Magnoliopsida > Poales > Poaceae > Chrysopogon > Chrysopogon serrulatus. The sequence continues at coordinate 110,532 of JADLZL010001081.1, forward strand.
CACGTTCTCCAGTAGCGTTTTCTCGGCCTTCGCGTTGGGATTCTCTTTTTACCCCTCTGGTAAGGCGGAAGGCTAACTGGGCCGTTGTCTGGGTATCAGGCCCATTCAGTTTGGCTACCGGTTTCAAATAGCTTTGGTTTCTTTGCAGAGTCCCATCATTTTCTGAAAAAGATGATTAATTTTTCTCATCTTCTAACAACCTTGGGGACTACGTGGGCCCACGTCACTTCAGCAGTGACTGGGCCTGTTCCTAACATGGGTTCTGACCCCTACCGTATATATGGCTTTTCTGGTAGTTTTCTCAATTAAACCAATGATATCTAATATCATATGCTACTGTGGGCCCACGTCTCTAGACATGAGCTGCTTTTTTCTTTTTTCTTGAGCAACATGCATCTTTCGACAAAGACGAATGAATTTGCCTCTGAGGTTGATTTCTTCTTCGAACTGTTTTTGCGTTATGGCAAACTGGTTGGTCCTTCGCAAAACTGGTCGGCAGGTCGATGACAAGCTTCAACTATGCAAAGTTACAATCTGGACTGGTCGGCAAGCGTCAAGACAGTGTTGTTTCTCAAGATTCATGGTGCTCGGGGACTAGCTGTGGGGGTTTAGTCCCTTATACCCTCACTGCTGGCCTTTGGCCTCACCAGACAGAGCAGCCCAGCCCACAAGACCAATACCGATCGTCCTTTCTGGCCTGGTCGGAGTCCCAGACGGACAATTAGAGTTACCTGTCATACAAGACAACTAGTCGATTAGAAAACCAATTGTACTCTACCTAGATACGGTTTGTTTGTAACCGACCACCTCGGGATCTTAGGATCTGTAACCCTACCCCCCAGACTATATAAGGCGTGCAGGGACCCCCTCCAACATAATTCTCAATCCTTTTCATCAATAACAGAAGAGCAGGACGTAGGGTATTAAGCATCAAGTGGTCCGAACCTGGGTAAACCGTGTGTGTTGTTCTTCCTGTTCCATCTCGCTTGTAGTCTAATAGCGTGCCTCCACCATAAATCACTACCATCGGCATACCCGTGGTAGACTGCCGTCGATATTTCGTCGATAACTTGCCAACAATAAGAACAACAAGAAGAAGCAAGTGCCCATCTCACGCAGCCATATTTGTGATTACATATGTTGTTGGGATAAGGAGGTGGGTGCCCTCAAGAAGAGGCAAATCTTGAGGAGTGTTTGGGTGCCCAAACCTTATGTGACTAACTCCCTAGGTTCCAACTCAGGACCTAAAACAAAAGCTTAAATTTGTTTCATAGGAATACTCCTCTGGTGGATTAAGTTGGGTACTTGATAGTGGATGCACAAATCATATGACTGGAGAGAAAAACATGTTCACCTCCTTCCAACCAAATCAAACTTCATGTGAGAGAAAGACGATTGTCTTTGGTGACAATAGTAAAGGAGATATCCTTGGTTTGGGTAAAATTGCTATCTCAAATGATAATTCTATTTCCAATGTATTACTTGTGGATTCGTTGGGGTACAATTTATTATCTGTTTCACAACTTTGTGAGATTGGTTACAATTGTCTTTATGGATAAGGGTGTGGAAGTCTCTAGAAGGACAGATTCTTCTATTGCTTTTATAGGTCAACTAAAGGGCAAGCTTTATCTAGTTGATTTCACAACTAGTAAAGTGGTGTCCGAGACTTGTTTAGTGGCAAAATCTAGCATGGGCTGGTTATGGCACCACCGACTAGCTATGTTGGCATGAGGAACTTGGCCAACCTTCAAAGAGGTGAACACATCCTTGGTCTAACAAATATTTCTTTTGAGAAAGATAGGATTTGTAGTGCATGTCAAGCGGGGAAACAAGTTAGAGCTAAACATCCCGCCAAAAATGTTGTGACAACTACAGGACCTCTTGAGTTACTTCACATAGACTTATTCAGACCCAATGCTTATATAAGCATTATAGGTAACAAATATGGTTTTATAATTATTGATGATTATTCTCGCTTTACTTGGGTGTTATTTTTGAGAGATAAAGGTGAAACCCAAGGGATCTTCAAGAAGTTTGCAAGAAGGGCTCAAAATGAGTTCGATGTGAAGATCAAGAAAGTGAGGAGCGACAATGGGACGGAGTTTAGAAACATCAACATTGAAGAATTTCTTGACGAAGAAGGCATCAAGCATAAGTTTTTGGTTCCATACACTCCACAACAAATGGTGTTGTGGAGATGAAGAACCGAACCCTCATTGAAGCCGCAAGAGCAATGTTGTATGAGTATAAGACTCCAAAGAAATATTATTGGGCGGAGACGGTCAACACGTCATGTCATGCCATCAACCGCTTATATCTTCACAAGATAAGAAAGAAGACAGCCTACAAGGTCCTTACCGGTAGAAAGCCTAAGGTGGATTACTTTAGAGTTTTTGGATGCAAGTGTTTCATACTTAACAAAAAATCCAAAAGCTCTAAGTTTGTACCAAAGGTTGATGAAGGGTTCTTACTTGGTTATGGTACTAACAAACATGGATACCATATTTTCAATAAGACCGCTGGTCAAATTAAAATAGTGGTAGATGTAACTTTTGATGAAAGTGACAGCTCCCAAAAGGTTGTCAACGCTGAAATTGTAGGTAAAGAAGAACCATCTCGTCAAGTGATAAAGAAGCTTACAACCGGTGAGGTAAAACCTATTGAAGATGAAGATGATGATGCACTTATGCAATTCAACCATGATCCAAACTTGCATCATGGGTCAACCAATCCCCATGATGATGCTCTCACTTCTAGGAGAGATCGTGACTCAAGAGAAGAAGCAAATCAAGATCCAACCCAAATAGAAGAGAACAACCAAGGGAACAATAAAGATAATCAAATTACAAATTCTCTAATCAATTATGACAATGACAGTGATGATGATGATCCAATTCAAAGAAGAAGTCAAGTGCCTCACCCAAGAGTGCATCATACCATTCAACGGGGTCATCCCATTGACAACATTCTTAGAAGCATTCGAAGAGGGAAACCACAAAATCAAGGCTGGCAACCTTTTACGAGCACTTCTCTTTTGTACCTCTAAAAGAGCCTAAAAGAGTTGAAAAAGCACTAGAAGATGAAGATTGTATAATGGCAACGCAAGAGGAGTTGAACAACTTTACTCGGAATGAAGTTTGGTCCTTAGTGGAAAGACCCAAGCAAAATATGATTGGAACCAAATGGGTCTTCCACAACAAACAAGATGAGCATGGTGTGGTCACAAAAAATAAGGCACGGTTGGTGGCTCAAGGATTCACTCAAGTTAAAGGTTTAGATTTTGGGGAGACCTATGCACCGGTGGTAAGGCTAGAATCAATTTAGATCTTGCTAGCCTGTGCAGTTCATCATGACTTCAAGTTGTATCAAATAGATGTGGAAAGTGCATTTCTCAATGGCCTCCTATCCGAAGTGGTTTATATAGAGCAACCACCGGGTTTTGAAGATCTAAAGTGTCCCGACCATATCTATAAGCTCGACAAAGTGCTCTATGGGCTGAAACAAGCCTTGGTATGATTGTCTCAAGGATTTTCTACTCAATCAAGGGTTTGAGATGGGGAAGGCCGATCTCACTTTATTTACTCGCAAAGTCAATAATGATATCTTTATGTGCCAAATATATGTCGATGACATTATATTTGGTAGTACTAATGTGACTTTTATGAGGAGTTTAGTAGGATCATGACTCAAAGGTTCGAGATGTTTATGATGGGAGAGTTGACGTACTTTCTTGGATTTTAAATCAAGCAACTTAAGGATGGCATGTTTATAAGTCAAACCAAGTACACCAATGACATGTTGAAGAAGTTTGACATCAACAAAGCCAAGCCCATCAAGACGCCAATGCCTACAACCGGACATCTTGACCTTGGTGGAGACAGCAAGGCCGTAGATCAAAAAGTATATCGCTCCATGATTGGATCCTTGCTTTATCTTTGTGCATCTAGACCCGATATTATGCTTAGCGTGTGCATGTGTGCAATATTTCAAGTTAATTCAAAAGAATATCATCTTATGGTCGTTAAGAGAATTTTTTGGTATTTAGTACACACTCTTATTCTTGGCTTGTGGTATCCTAAAGGCTTTACTTTTTATTTACTTAGCTATTCTGATTCGGATTACACCGGTTGCAAGGTAGATCAAAAGAGCACTACCGGGACTTGTCAATTTATTGGTAGGTCTTTGGTGTCATGGAGCTCTAAAAAGCAAAATAGTGTTGCCTTGTCAACTACTGAAGCCGAGTATGTGGCGGCCGGCGCTTGTTATGCCCAACTATTCTGGATGAAGCAGACCCTAGAAGACTTTGGATGTGAGCTAACCAAGATACCGTTTTTGTATGATAATGAGAGTGCCATCAAGTTGGCAAACAACCCTGTAAACCACTCTTGTACAAAGCACATAGACATCCGGTATCACTTTCTAAGAGACCATGAAGCCAAAGGAGATATCGCTTTACATCATGTGAGTACCAAAAATCAACTAGCCGATATTTTTACAAAGCCTCTCGATGAGTCAAGATTTTGTGCTTTGAGGAGTGAAATAAATATCATTGATTCTCGTAACGTGGCTTGACATCTTGTATACACTTGTTTGCTTTAGATTAGGATAAAATCCTTGTGAAAAGTTGTGTGCTATTTTCAAAATCTATTTTCCACAACTCAAATGTGTCCATAGTTATGTAATGGTTTCATGAAATCTGGACAAACTTGAAGTTTGTTCTAGTTTGCTACTTGTTCACCACTGTGGAAGTCTTTTTTTCTGCAGGATTTTGGCCTACTGGAAGTTCCGGTCCTCAGCCAGAAGTTCCGGTCCCCACCAGAACTACCGCTGGTTCACCAGAACCTCCGCTAGATCAAAATCCTGCACCGCTCTGCGCGCTGACCTGACCCGACCGAAACTTTTGGTCCCTCACCGGAACTTCTGGTTAGCCACAACCGTGGTATAAAAGGGGCCGCGTGGTAATTTCTCACGTTTTTCACCTTCTCTCTCACCTCGACCCTCTACCTGTTACTGTAGCAGCAGCGCCCCCATCTTCTCCGCCTCCGATCTCCCTCCTCCCTTGCTCTCTTTCAAATCCCTTTGGGGAGGATGTTGGCGGTAAATACCGACATACCCGAACCGCCAACTATTATCTAAAAAGGGAGAATTATCATAGTCAACTCACATATATCTTTACTATTGATCTATTTCCACTTGTATTGGAGCATCATTGTTTTACAGGAAACATACAAGAAAGGATGAAAAGGTCACAAGAATACGCTTTCTGGTAAGGCGTAATTCATAAAATAAAGCAAAGCTCAACACCAAGTGTCAACCTGGGCCAACAACCTATAGTGGAGAGGTTCAGGAGCAGCAAGAGGGCAGTGGGCCGAAGCTGGGGCCGAGGGGGCCCACCCCTGGTGTGGCCGCACCCCCAGGAGCGCCGGCCTAGCCCAACTTTCACAGGCGGTTTGTGGAGGCGGTGTTGAGGTCGGTTTGGCCCAGCATTTAATGCCTCTGCCCCTAAAATCGACCAAAGAGCTAGTATATAAGAAGGGGGGACCCCCTACACAACACATACCACACCACACCTCTCACACTTGTACTGTCAAGTGCTTCTCTCCACTTTTACTTTATCCTTTATAGTAGTAGTGGAGCAAGGCTTATCTTGTAAGAGGAGAAGAACATCTTGGTTAGTTCTTGGTATGAATACAATTCTTTCCATTATGTTTTTTCTCTTTTTTATCAATATAGCAATGTTCTAAAATTAGAATATAGTTCTTGTGATATGATCTTGTTATATAAACTAGATTATAGTTTATGTGATTTGATCATAGAACATAGAGCTTCTAGTTCTTATGCCTTGTTTATAATATGCTTGCTAGTTCATAGTGTTCATATTATGTTATTAGCATATAGAACTCTATTGTTAATCATTCATACTTTTAGATGATTAGAAATAGAGTTGTGTGGGAGATGGTGGTTTATCGCACAACATCCAAGTTCTTTACTCGTTCATCTGCAGGGTGTGAGACCCGGGGGCACTTGGATAGCTTCTCTATATGTGGGCATGGTGCTCGGGTATAGAGGAGCCGGTGAATGCAATTCATAGTCCACGGTTGAGGTGGTAGGCGGCAGGTGGTTATAGCCCTGTCTGTCCCTTGTAATCCCCCCACGTTTGGCTATGGTGTAGGAGTCTAAATTGCCACCCATGCTTGACTGGCAGACCAGTGCCCGGTGGTCTCCTAATCTATCTCATGCGCAACTTATCTCTAACTCATATATTTGTATGACTAACTATATTATAGATATTAGCTGTATTAGGATCATTGTTTCCATAGGATATTCTTTTATTTTTATTCCTTTATTCTTTATGTTGCCACCACCTTCCCCGCTTGAGAGTCATTTATCTGTGTGTGTCCGCTATCATAAAAACCGTTATTGTTTACCCCTTCGTGCACATTGGTCTATCTTTCATACAAAGTATAGTATCCTATGTTTATGGTTTCATACTAAAATCTTACACTAGCTTTCCTTTGGGAAAATATAAATACGACACCTAGGAATACTCCAGGTTGAAATGCTACAACGGTATTTCCGTGCGCTTGCGGATCCACTTCCATAATTGTAATGAATTATAGTATCACCACTCTCTCTATTGTAGTTAGAAATATAGTTTTAGCACTAGTGTTAAGGAATGCTGAAATTGCGCCGTAAAGCATCTCCAAGGCACTAGCCGCTAAGGCTATAATCCTAACGTTATTGGAGATATAACTATCTTGATAGAGGTAAGATTAGTCTTGGTGTGCCACGGTACCCATGCCAGGCTATTCTGAAACTATCACTAGAGGTGTATCGCTAGTAGCAGTAGAGGGAATAACCAGTGAGGCATTACTTGGTAACATGGCCAGGCCTCAAACCTGGTGATGATACTAAGGAATGCCAATAAGCATTTCTAGCGCCATTGCCGGGGATAGATTCTATCTTTATTCTCAGTGATGACGTTAAGAAATGCCAACAAGCATTTCTGGCGCCGTTGCCGGGGAAGGCTAGGAAAAATTTTATATGAAAACATAAACTTGGATAATATACTTGTATAAAGTAGCCTTTGTTCATACAGGATAACTCTACTTGTTTTCTCTTGTTGTGGATGAAAACAGATAGTATGACTGGGTTCGTTCTGCCGAACAACTTCACCGACAACCTGGAGGCTCTCCGACATGCTGATGACATAATGGTATACATAATTTTATGAAGGAAAGATGGTCCACAACAAATTGTAAGGAGCAAAAAATCATCAAACTACAAAGGAACATGTGAGGAGAGCATGGGGGCATGATCTGATGAGTCATGCGAGCTACTTCTTTGATACTGTAGACAGCTGGAAGTGTACATCTGCAAGAAGATATTAGTGAAATTTAGTTGAAAGGAAAATTATAATGATAGAAGCATATCATCATCTAAACCACATAAGAAAATGATATAAAGTACTGCATTCTGTTTTTTTTTTTTCAAGTGGTTGAACAGATAATAATGAATCACATTTTTTTTTTTTTCGCAACTAAGGAATCACAGTTTTGAATGTTAAAAAAAGGAAGCATGAGAGCAATGAAAGAGAAGCACCCGAAGTCAGGCACAGCACCACCGGCATGTATATATGTTTAACTTTGGTGCAATTAACAGTAAACAGTTCACTTTTATACCTCATGGTACGCCATGCCCATGGGTAATTGAGCATCTAAAATAATATATTTTCAAGATTAAATAATATATTGGTCAAGAACTGAAATCTTTCTTAGTGAAGTCAAGAAAAGTTTTTTTTGTATGTATGGCTGACATTAATGAACTCTTGCGATAATGGGGCAAAATAATAACAAAGTAGTTGCAGTACTCTGTGGATAATGTATACCAAGCAGTTCAATATATGCATTACTAACTGAATACGGTTTGCAAATAGAGGTTGCAATGCATAAGAGAATCTGAATAAAGAAGACCAGACCTGGTTAGATCATCGAAGGCAGATTTAGCATTAAAATTGACGGCAAGTTTAGGAGAGGAAAGACGTGTTTTTCAGCTTTTCACCTTGATTCTATAGCTGAATGAAGCACATGAGACCGGCAGGTTATCCAGAGCAATAAGCGTTTAAAAATTGGAAGACTTGCATGCTTTGTTTACTCAGTTATTTCCACTTCAGCATATGACAAAATACCTTAGATGTTCATACGGGCTTTATTTATATCTGAATGCTTTTATGGAATTGTCAGGTCCATTCATTTACAGGGAACAACCTTAGCAAGGAAATGGGAATCACAGTGACTAAAGCACAATATAATTTTAGGTTTAGCAAATTATAAGGTTAGCTAAAATACTTGCAGAAAAGATGCGCAATGAAGCATTAGTCAACATGCAGGAATTCAAAATACATTTATCTATTGGTATTCAACCATGAGGGCTAAACTTTCGAGAAGAACCCACGCTGCTGCTGCTGCTATTTATCGGGTAGCAGGGCTGACAAAAAGCACAAAGTAACTCCTCGTTAAAAATGGGTAAAAAATGCTTTCCTGATGCATGTTGGAATTAATAGCTAAAAGAAATGTAGGATTCAATGTAGTAAAGAATGGCAGACATAAGGACCATGAAAAAAGAGATGCATAATAGTTAAGCTTAGTGTTCGGCACACGTATCTAGGGATAGTATTTATATTTCAGTTTATCTGAAGGGGCTCTATACCATAAAACTAGAGAAAGTAGGAGCTAAGGAACCTTATCTCAAGGGGCCGGAGTGGTCAGAGGAGACCTTCGTGTATCTCGAGCAAACATTTTCCAGATTCAATCCAAACAGCCTAGGGCCAAGTGGCCTAGAACCAAGCTGCCCTCCGGTAGTTCAGATCTGATCTGAGTTCTTGAGTTTTCTCCTGGGCAACAATTGGTATCGGAGTCGGTTCTTGCGCTTGCCTCGCCGTGCCACACCACGGCGCCGCCTAGGGCCGCCACGACGGTCGAGCTCCTCGGCATCTGCTGCGAGCTGCAGCAGTGCTTCGAGGAGGTGCGGCTACCGCTCCTCGTCGTGCACGGCGCCGAGGACACCGTCTGCGACCCGGCTTGTGCAGAGGAGCTCTTCAGGCGCGCAGGGAGCACGGACAAGACGCTCCGCGTCTACCTAGGGATGTGGCACCAGATCATCGGCGAGCCCGAGGAGAACGTCGAGAAGGTGTTCGACAAAATCATTGACTGGCTCAAGGCACGCGCGCATCCGCTGCCACCACCGCTAAAGCCGCAGGCGGCGAGAGCAGTAGTTTGGGCATGCCTCCTGCGTGCAGCGTGCCATGGCCTTGAACCGCTCCTGGTACGGATTGTGTTCTAGGTTCCTTCCTACTAGTAGTACTATGGAGCATCGAGTACGGTCCAGCAATAAACTTGTGTATATATCATTCTAGGTTCCTCCTTCCTGCTACTCCCTCCGTCCCATTGAGTTTGTCACCTTGGACTCGTCTTTATCTTGTTCGATCATTCGTCTTATTCAAATTTTTTGTATAAATATAATTTATTTTATTATGACTTCTTTTATCAACAAAGATACTTGAATATTGATTGATTTATTTTATTATTTGCATAAATATTTTAAATAAGACGGATGGTCAAACATGAAGTCAAAAAAGCTAAAAACGGCGATCTCCGTGGGGACAGAGGGAGTAGTGTCTTCCGCCGCATTCGCTGTCTTATCGGCCAGACTTATCGGTACCAAAACATTATTTTTCTCTCGAACAAATCACTGACTTTTAAGTCCAGCTGAGCAGCCCGACTATGGATTGTCGAGTACGGGTCCAGCAATAAACTTGTGTGCTGATTACATTACAGAATTTGTTTTTGATTCAATGCTATCACGAGAATGAGATATCGTCTGATGGTCCCCCTCCCCCGGGGGAAAAATCATCTGCAACCGCTTCAGCCTGCCTGCAGATGATGAATCTTGCAGCTTTGAATTATTTCTGCCATGCTCGCCCCTTGTCCCCTTCCCCACCCACCCAAGATGTATACACGGTCTACGTACAAGTGGTTGCGAGTTGACAGTTGGGACTTGGGGGAGTAAATAAATCAGAACGTGCTGCCTTTTTTATAAAAAAAATGTGCTGCCTAGGTCTTCCGCTCAGCGGCAGCTGTGGAAAATACTTAGAAGACTTTGGTTTTCGTTTCTCAAGAATGGTTTTGACTAAAAACATATAAAAACTATTAATATTCATGGTACATAATTAGTATCATTGAAAAGATCTTTGAATCTAGTTTTTTAATAAATTTATTTAGAGATAGAAATATTGCATGTATTTTATACAAATCGAATCAAAGTTGCGGCATGAAAATAAAAAACGACGGTCTTTCTGGGACGGAGGAAGTAAACAACAGTTATATTTTTATGTATATTAATAACATGTCTAGTTATTGTTAGGAGGAAGACGATTTTCACGGCGACCAAAATTCCTGGCCCAGCTAACCGCTCAGGATGAACACGAAAGCTAACTTATTATTACAACGGTCTACTACTATCAGTATACATTCAATTTTTTCTGTTCATCTCCCTCGTCACTCCCGTCCCCGCCCCACCACGGCTTACCTTTGCAGCCGCAGCGACCTCCTTCTTCCCCTCCCCGATCTTTGGCTTTCACAGCAAGCTCCGCCCATGGACGCCCCCACCCCCAACTTGGCTCGGGCCGCCTCCGCCGCCGCTAGATCCCCTAAACCCCCTGCCACCATCCCTACTACTTGGCCGGCCTTCTTCCCCCAACCCCCTTCTATGCCTGCCGGAATTGGAGAAGAAGAGGTGGAGAGGCTAGGATTTGCCGTAGAAATCGAATCGAGTGTTGTGAGCTCCAGAAAAACTTGAGCGTGAGATATCATTTCTGATTTTTTTTTTATAGAATTAGTATTACACCAAGTAAGCAAAAAAAATGATCTGGCATCCAAAGTAATAAGAAAGAGAGAAAAATATGGAGAAATTTTTTCTCCTCCGAGAAATGACGTCGGCTCCTAGGCCTATGCAGCTAGGCTCAAGGTTGTCGTTGCTCGCTGCATCCTCGCAACGTGCAGTAGGCTGGGCCCTAAAGGTGTGTATTTATGTGTATCAAATTACAGGGTTAGTATACGTGACACACGAATTATACTGGTTCAAGTTGGGTTCCCACTGTCTAGTGTACAATGAACTCATCACGAAAAATGAGTTGAATTCTTCATCCTTCTCCTTCTCATCTGGGCACCTCATCATACTATATGGATTCGGTGGTCGATCAAGTCGTCCAATCGACCTACCACCCAATCACTCTATAGAGAACCGACGGGTGGCTAGCTCAGCCGGTGTGCAAGCAGCCGGCGTGAGTTTGATTCATAGGAATTGGACTTGCATCTCTCACCGAAGTTCGCCCCAATAAATTATGTTGCCTCTCACATGTGGAGCCATAAAAGAGAATACGACGTGTCTATTGCCTACAGAGCCATGAATGGATCTGGTGATCTCACAAAGAACGCGATCTAGTGATCTGTGTATAGTTATAGGTTTATTTATGTACGTGTTGTGTGAGTGGGGTGTGCGTGTATAGGGTTTATGTGAGTTTGTAAATGAGCATATACTAGAGCTATACCTAGACGAGAGGTGTCAAAAAAAAAATCACATTACATATAGTGCCTTCTGTCCGATAGGTCTCTGCAATCCATTCAAAACACTCCTACACCACGAATCTGAGGTAAAATGGCCAACGCCGCTGGAGGGAGCGGTGACTGGAATTAGCCACTTCCTATTCCCATGATCCCGGCCCCTAGAAGGAGAAGAAACCGATAGCCTATAGGAGGCCTTACGTAAATTTGCAGAAGGTATTCATGAAGAAGCTCTGGTCACTAAAATTGGAAAGAAAAAAAGAGCTATAGAAAAAAAACTGAAAAAAAATCTAGGGGAAAGGGACCCGTCTTATAAACGTATTTTAAAACTTTTACATGTATAAGCACCAAACACTACCAGCAAGAAGCATGTGTGATTTAAAAACCCTATCTAATTAATTTTAAAAATTGGATAAATATATTTTTCTCATGCTAAATTCAAAAAAATAGTTTACATAAATATTAAAAATTTTAAAAATAAAAAATATATATTATTTGCTGTTTTCTATTCACGTATCACAATTGAAATTCTATAGTGTGGTACATCCAGTGCTGGCTTTATTGTCTGTCCTTGCAAGCATACGGTTAGCGTGATCATGCTGTACCGGCGCGACCTATCTGCGGAAAAAGTCATATTTGCGTCCCTAGCAGCCCATTTGGCCCGTGCTTCATGGCGTGCTTGTGCTGGGCCAATATTTGTGTGTTTCTTGTCAAAAAAAAAAAACAATTTGTGTGTTATGTGCTAGCCCATTTGGCCCGAAGCATTTGGACAGCATCGCGGGTCGTGGGATGTGGTGAGGTTAAGCGCCACCTGCACGTCCTCTGGCTGTCAGGCAGCATCACGAATCTTGCAGTGCTCCATCTCGGGATTGTTGGTCGCAAACAGTCCAATTTACCTCTCTCGGTATTTTGGTAGTTCGATTTTCGTCTCTAATCTACAATAGTTTTTAATCCCCTCTCAACTCAAAAAAATTGTTCAATTTTGTATGTGAACAATTTTTAATGACGCTTTTGCTGATGTGACACCATATCGAGGAGGTAAACTGGATTAAGTTGAAAGTTTGAGAGGTAAATCTACTAGAAATATTTTTTACAAAAATATCTAAAAACATAAAAATCAAAAAATTATCCAAATATATTTGTACATAAAAATAATATAATAAAAATCCTAAAACCTAGTTTAATCTTAGAAAATTGATAGAAAAATTGTTTTAGATCAAACAAATTATGAAACTAGTTTTTTTTTTTTTCTAAAATCATGCTCTATGCTATGGTGCCAGGATTGAAATATGTTATTGTAAGTGCATCTAGCCTTTAGTGGGTTTTGGTCAATTGAATGACAACTCAATTAAAGGTCTAACGAGTTTGCTAAGCGTTGAGCAAGAAATCAACCATATTACATATACATGAATATTACACAACAAGATTGTATCAAAAGTTCAACTAAGACAAACTTAATGGTGTTTTACATAGTGTTGAATTGAAGGCCAGAATTGTGTATTGTTGTATTGGAAGATCATGGAAACAACATAGTTCAAGCAAAATACACCAACCCAAATGAAATTGATGAAATGGCTTATATGTTGTGGGATATCATAGCATCATGTAAAAGCAAGCATATTTGGTACATAGCAAATGAGACATGAGTTGATGATTTAGATTGTCTCTAGTATCACTTGCTTTGTATGAATATGAAGACTTTAATAATGAAGTGAACGATAGAAGTGTCAAACCAAAATAAAGAGGATTTAAAGAATCGTGAGTTGACTTGACCACATTGATATTAATCCAGATATGTCTCTATGTGAGTCAAACTGAAGCTTGATTTATATCAACATTTATATTTAGAAGATATTCAAGAATAGATTATAATATTGAAGAAATAGTTTTTAATGAATACTTAATATGGTGTGACCTGAGTGTAGCTTGATAAGGTGAAGATAGTAAGGAAAGTGCTTCGAGGGACTAAGCGAAGGTGAAGGTCAAACAACGGCTTCAGGACCAAGGTACCATGGCTAAGGTGAAGAAGATAGTACTTGCATTGAGTCGAGGAACTAATCAAGCTATGAGGAGTCATATTATGTTGAGGATCAAATCATTAGTAAAAGTGACTTGAAGCCATGGGTTGAACATATATGTGTTGAAATGGTTAAAGCCACATGCTCAAGTTGTGTTTGCTCAAAGAAATAAGACAAACATGATTGCAACCCTTTATGAAGTGATATTGAGAAGAAATGGCATATGAAGACACTAAAATCTCAAGTGGTTAAAATAGTTATATTCTCTTGATCTTGAGTATAGGTATATCATACTATCAAGAGGGATGCAATACGAATCATTGATAAGTCTCAAATGCTCAAACTAACCGAACCCAAGTGCTAACATGAGAGAAAACACTTAACACTGCACCTACACTTCTTGATCCTTAGGCATGTTCTCTATTGGGCTGGATAGCCCTCGAAACAAACTTTTCGAAATATCCAAGATCACTGAAAACGGAGTTTGGAGTAAAAAGTTATGGGTTTTTCCGTAAGGTGACCTATGCTGTTCCTAAGAGGACGGCAGTGTCGCACCTCAAGTACGGCAATGCCGCACCTGTACAGACCTAACAGCTAGTTTTTGAATCCTAACGACTAGTTTGAGTGGGGTGGCTATATATACCCATCCCACACCTCCTGGTCATGCTGCTAATATTCAGATCACTCCCAACCCATTCTAAGCCATTTGTGAGCTCTCTCTAACCCCTCTCTTTATGATAGTGAGTGATTAGTGTTTGATTAAGTGTTAGAGAGCAGATCAGAGCAAGGTTAACCTTGATCATTTATTGGGCTTCATCAAGCATTCGTTATTCATTTATTACTATTGGAGGTGAAGCCTCCTAGATAGTTAGGCGTCGCCCGCGAGCTCCTGTGCTTGTGGTGAGCAGCGAGAAAGTCTATAATCCATCTTTCGCAGCTAGTGAAATCACCCCTCACTTCAAGAGTTTATTCTCTTGATTTGAGAACGAGGGCAAGGCAAGCCTTGGTAATGAGCCAATCCTTGTGTGGATACCTCAACAACGTGGACTTAGGCAAGCCTTGGTGGTGAGTTGAACCACGTGTACCGTGTGTTGATTTACATTCTCGCATTTACTATTATGTTGAGGTGCTTCTAGGGTTTGTGGCCGATCTACTTGGTGGTACTTGTTCTAGCACGTACAACTATTGTTCTATGACTAACACACACTTGCAGGGACCTTAGAAATTTACCTGATCTAATTTTGTTGGTTATATTTTGAATTGTGCTAAGTGCCTTCTACGCAGGTGTGACAGTGCCGCGCTATAGGTGTGGCAATGCTGCCCGCTGGTCTGATTGAGTTTCAAGTTGAAATCTTGCAGGATCGTCACTTGACACCTCTAGCACGTCTCTACCAAGTTCGGTCTGCTGTTGAGATCTTTGCACCAGTGAGGCGGTGCCGCACTAAGTTTCTAAATTCCACTGCGAGTTTATTTTAAATAGGCCTATTCACCCCCTCTAAGCGACATCAAGGTCCTTTCAATTGGTATCAGAACTAGGCTCTCAATTTTGGGCTTAACCGCCTTGAGAGATGTCGACAAGTGAGGAGGTATCTCTAGAACTTTTACTTTTTGATGGCTCAAATTATATATCTTGGTCCACTGCTGTGCTTATTGTTTTTAAGGACATGGGTCCTCAAATCGAGCGGATTGTAGATGTAAGCATTTCACCTTTTCGTGATAATTTTGACTATCTATCTAGAGAGAAAGTGAAATACTTGCAACTCAATGCTCAAGCTACTAATATCTTATTTAGTGCTTTGAGTGAAGATGTTCTTAATGCTGTCATATTTGGAGACAGTGAACTACTTGATGATGCTCATGTCATTTGTACCACGCTCAAAGAAAGATATGATAAGTCCAAATATAATGAGAAGATGCTCTCATTGGAACAACCACTTGGGGAGTGCTCAACTTCACCGATAAATGATGAGCCTCAAGTGATTCTCTCAAAAGACCTAAGTGATCATGCCACATCCACTTTCTCACCAACATATGATTTAATGGAAGGTAATAATACAGTTGGCGAGAATAATGCTTTTACATGTGGTACTTCTACTTCCTTTTATTCTTGTGAGACTAATATTTTGAAGGAAGAAGAAACTAGTGATCGGTGGAGGCCAAATGATTAGTCTACCTCACCAAGAAGCTCAACCCTCTATGCCACTTCTCATATGGGTCTTTGTGGCAAAGAAAGAGAAGAATATGACAAGTGAGAGTGAAAGTTCAAGTGAGAGTGAAACTGAAAGTGAGAGTGATGATGATGAGGTCAATCAACTCCTTGTACAGCAAAACAAGAAAGATAAGTTGATTTGTTGTTGAAAAAATCAAATGCTTGGAGAAGTTGACCAATAAGCATAAAAAGCTTAAGTGCTCTCATGCTAATTTGGTCCAAAGGTATGAAAACTAGTCAATTGAGCAAACTCAAACTCATACTATTAACTCTCTATCTTGTGTTGCTCAATTAGAAGATGAGAATTATATACTTAAGGACAAGTGAAAAAGCTCTCTAACTTGAATAAGACTTTGCAAGAAAGTTATGATGAGCTATTGTGCTCTCATGACAAGCTTAGGGATTCTCATCTCATGATAGAAATTGCTCATAAGGTTGTGGTAACAGCGGTAATATATATCAATCTCATACCCACCAAGTGCACATGTACAAAAGTTTCATCTATTTTATCATGTACTAATAATTGTTGCTCTCAAGCAAGCCAATCTTCCGTTGAGCATGTACTTATAGAAATTTATGATGATTCCATTGCAAAAGAAAATAAATAGCTCAAGGAAGAAATTGAGAGGCTAAGAAGAGACTTGATTCATTGGAAGGGCAAGTGCAATGCTCAACCTTCACAAGATAATCATGAAGACATGGTGAAGAAGCTTAAAAAGAGATCAATAGATGCATGCACCAAACCCCATCAACAAAGTCACAAGTCCAAAATTGGCAAAGTTAAGGAGCAAGTTGGAGAAGTGTAGGTTATCCAGAATGCACAAGCTCCATGATGCGGCAGTGCCACACCTAGGCAGTATAGCAAAGACCCCAAGACCATCAAGGTGCAACTTTAACCAAAGAAGACTCTCATCATTTGCTTCAAGTGCAAGAAGAAGGGTCACCATGTAAGAGATTGCCCCTTGAAGAAAGAAGAGAAGGGCATGAGTGTTGACGGTCGTTATTTTATAAATTCAACCGTCAACCAGCCATGAAAAAGAGTGCAATTGTGATCACCAAAGTAGATATAGGGTTTGCACTAACAGAATTCCATGAGTTTTAGTATTTCACTGTTTCTACAGGTGTAAACAAGAAAAGACATAATCCTAGGAATTTATCGGAATATAGAACAGGAAATCGGGCGCCATGGCAACGCAGGAAGTATCTAGAAGGGATCAGAAGACACCACGCCAAAGCGGAGGGCCAAAGGCCACCAGGCTAGACTGACTGGTCTAGGCCTGGACCGGCCGGCTCGGGCTCGGCCCCCGCCTGGCGGCCCGCCGCCCCGATGCTCTACCGACTTTGAGGATTGATCTCAGCCCTACGTCAATGTCGGTTTGATCCGATGGCTCATGATCATCGTCCAGGGCTATAAAAGGAGGGCAGGACCCCCCCAGGGGGAGGCACATTCATTCATTCCTCATTCAAAGTCCGATCATCAGCCAGAAACCCTAATTAGAGCTCTTTAGCTAGGGCCTAGATAGCTAGTTAGAACTAGAGGGAGGCAAGCGAAGGCTTAGATTCTGGAGCCATCAAGAGCTTGGATTTAGTATAGTTCTTACCTCCTCTCGCCTTTGTTCTCTTTCATTGTATAGTTATATGATTGCTATAATTAAATTGATGAATACTTATATGCTTATATTCATAGTTATTATGATCTTTGTCTATTGTGGTTATATGCTTAGTATAGCTAGATTAACATTATACTTATTCATAGGTTTGTATAGCGCTCATCTAATTGATCGTTGGGTGAGTGGTCAACATTGTGTAAGCGTGGTGCTTATACATTATTTATCTGCGAATGCACCCTATAGACCGGGCTTGGTAGATCATGGGTGTGACAATCCTGTTGAATCCTATATAGTCCAAACCCCGTTTATAGGCACAGTAGAGCTTTTATACGAAGGAAGGGCATGCTATGTTCTCAAACTTCCCTAGTATGTCCACTATAAATAGATATAATGCTAACCTTAGCAATGATTACTAGGTGTAATTGCACTAACCATGGTATGCATTGACATGTAGCTAGGAATAACTTAGGGATATCTCTTGATGTTCTGCTAGTAACCTTAATGTTATAGCTAGGAGTCTCTATCTGTTTATGCTGATGATTTATACTTATCTTTATCATTTATCTTGTGACTTACCCCTGCATTGAGTAGTGAGGACATGGTTATGCCTATCCATTACACTCTATGTTATCTAGCTATCCTACACGTAGACCCTGTAGACCTTCCTTTGGGAAAATATAAATGACAACCTGGTAATACTCCGGGTAAAATGCTACAATGGTATTTGATCTATGCGCTTGCGGATACTGTTTCTATATTCTAAATGGTGGCATGATTTAATACCACACCTCTTGATGTTATGGCTGGGGATGACAACTTGGCGTTCTAGTAGCGATGCTATGCCCATAAGCATTTTTAGTGTCGTTGCTAGAGATGACATTAAGACATTAAGAGGTGTCAACAATAAGCAAGATCCAAGAGAAGATGAAGATGGCTCATACCAAATGCTTCAAATGCTTCAACATAGGACACAATGTCTCTGTGTGTTCCAACAAGGTTGATGACCAAGCCACACTTCCAAAGAAGAAGGCACGAAGAAGCAAGAGGAAATGTTATGGTTGTCATGCGAAGGGACATGGAATTGGCTCATGTCCTTAGAAGAAAAGTGAAGGGCTAGTATCATCAAGAAAGAGGTTCATTAGCAAGGCGGCAAGCAAAAGGCAAGAAGAAGGATAACAAGAACAAGAGCCACCTATGCTACACTTGTAGAAGAAAAGGACATCTAAGCAAGGATTGTCCCATAGATAACACCCTTAAGCTTAAATCATCAATTGATTCAAGTTTGCTTAGGAGGACCAAAAATAACACTTGTGCTAGAAAGGTGATTAGTTCAACATGTGGTAGAACAAAGGCCATTTGGGTACGTAAGTCTCTTGTGACTAACCTTTATGGATCCAATATAGTTTGGGTACCAAATTATGCTTAGTTGAGTATTGTAGGTACTTGGACGTGATATGAAGCCTTGGGGTGCTTGAACAATTAATTGAAAATATCATCTCAAGCTAACAATCTTATTCATATTGTCTATTCTCTCAAGATTGACCCAAGGATAAATTGATGGATATATTTATAACCTCATACTCACCTCGGTAACAAGTACCTAACCCTTGTTAGCTAGTCACTTGACTTGTGTAGTCTCCTGTAGTTCATAAATATGAGTATGTTTATGAATTATTAGGAGTGGCTAGAGTACTTTAAGTTTAAATAAATCATTTGCCATATGATGCTTTTAATGGCTCTCTAGTAGAGCAAGATCTTCTTCATGTTATAGGAAATACAGAATCACCTTGTAAAATAAACAAGTAAATGGCCATTGGTATTATAAGACCACAAGAAGTACAGGCTACAATGGTGGAGGTTCCTTAAGTTCAAATTTGCTCCAAGATCGGGTTGATGTAGCACGTCTTTGGCAAATTGTCGCATCTATGAGCGGTAGTACCGCATGGCCTTGAGGGAGCAGCTAGGTTGACAATAGTCCAACTCGAGGAAAATACCTACAACCCATATTTGAGCAAAAGGAAGGTTGTTGGCATTTCTTAGCGTCATCACTATAACTAGACAACGCCAAAAAAGATTCATGGTATTGATTAACATGTCTTTAGCAACTAGTCACCTACCTCTTACCTAGGAATAATTAATGGTACCAATAATTAATCTATTATCTTATGTGACTAGGTAGAAATAATAATGATGGATATATAAAGAATGATTCTGCAAGTGGACAGATAATTATACCATTGTAGTATTTTACATAGAGTATTACTAGGTTATCGATTTATATTTATATCACTGGGAAGGTCTAGCTAAACAGATAATCTATAGTATTGATAACTCTCATATGCAATGAATGAGAGATTTAACCAATGTCATACACTCTACTTATAATAAGGATAAGTCATATGATAAAAGATATATATATATAAGTATTTAACTACATGTCAAAGATATGTCATCTAGTGCAAGTACATCTAGCAATCATCATTAAGTAATACTATTATAATTTTCAACCATAATGGAGCCATGAACAGGAGAAGTTGAGTTCAGAAACTTTTGATATACGAATATATGCTTAACCTGTCAATCCCACTCTACCAATCCACTGCACGGGGGGAGGCCTACAGAGGACTCAATAGATCTGTCACATCCATGATCTACCACATGACCCGGCACAACTTGGGGCATTCACAGATATGCAAAGCATTTAAGCACCACACTTATATATTGCACATCATTCACCATAAGATCTAATAGATGAACGCTATACGAACATCTGCACAAATACAATAGTAACCTAACTATGCTAGATATATTGAAGTAGACAATGAACATTATAATCAAACTAAGATGAAGAACAGTGTTGCCAGTAATAATTCTACAAAGGCAGATATTACAACAAGAGAGGAGAGCATAAGGACTATACCGAACTCCTTGCTCTTGACAACTTGTTGACGGTAGATAATGTCAACTTTTATTAGAACTTTAGATACAAAAGAAAACACGAATACATACTAGTCTAGGGTTTTAACTGACAATTTCTATGAGTTTTGCATATTCTGTATTTTCTAGAGATTATTCGAGAAAAGCATAAAAGAGGGATTAGAGTGCATAATTGTCACGAAACTTAACCGCGAAGGCAAACATCGTCATCGTGCTCAGGAAGCATCTAGAACACACCAGAACGAAGCGGACCCCGAGGGGCTGACAAGTGGGGCCGGCCGGCCACACCCTGGCGCCAGTCGGCGCCCCCCTACTAGGGTTTTGCCCCGTCTTCTGGAGTCTTCTTCTACCACCTATGAGGAGTCATCTCGGCCCTTGGTTAAGTTGGTTTGATCCTGCGGCACATGTTCATCCCACCGAGCTATAAATAAAGGGGCAGACCCCCCTCCCTGGAGGCATCAAGTCATTTAGGGATCAAGCCATCAAGAGCCTTCTCTAGTTCATCAGAGCCCCCCTAGTTCATAGCTTTAGTCTAGTTAGATTAGAAGTAGAAGAGTTTTAGTTCTTCAGCGGGATCCGGAGCATCTGGCGTCTGTCTGGAGCGCGGAGTTCGGTATAGTTCTAGTACTTTGCTCTTATTGTATACAATATTATGATTCAGGCAACATTGCTCTTAATCTCTTATATATATTCTTAATTACAATAGTCATTGTCTACTTTAGTTATATGTCTATCATAGTTAGTTTGATCTTATTGAATTCATGTAATTGCTCGTATAGCGTTTATCCAAATGTACAATAGGTAGATGATGAACAATATGTAGACATGGTGTCTAGATATCTTGTTTATCTACGAGTGCACCCTGATGTGCTGGGACATGTGGTAGTCCACGCAGGTGACAGCTGCGTTGGTTCCTCTGTAGTCCACCCCCCGTATGTAGGACAGCAGGGCACGGTCGCAAAGTTGGATGATGACTCTGTTTCACATCCTTTCTAGATGATGCCCCTTTACATGTGATCATGATGTAGGATTAACTTAACAATGATTGCTAGATGTAATTGCACTAGTTAGAATTATTCATTGATGTAGTTATTGAATTATCTTAGTATTTATTCCTGAGTTTATCCATTGGCTAGCTATTACTATGACTAGAAGAGCTCTGATGTTTATCTATTTATGATGACTGATCATTATTTATCATTTATATATCTTTTATCACATGACTTATTTCTGTTATGAGTAGGATTCTAGTTATGGTTTACCTTTCACACCAATAGTGTAAGTTATAGATATAAGTCCTACATAGACCTTTCCAGTGGTATAAATATAAATCAACAACCTGGTAGAACTCTCTAGGTAAAATGCCAATGGTATAATTATCTGTCCGCTTGCAGAACCGTTCTTAGTTTATATCCATATCTTTTCTCGCCTAGTCATATTGAATGATACATATATATAAACCTATATTTTATCCTTAGCATATACAATTAGGGATGACAACCTAGTTAATGCTTAGGAATATTGGTGAGAGACAAAGTGGCTAGTTGTTAATGACAAGATAATTTCATACCATGTGTTTCTAATCTCATTAATTAGTAATGATGTTTGAAATACCAACACAACTTTAGGAATCCAAGATCGGTTGACGTATCTTGACTTCCTCTAAACCAGATCTAACTAGGCTAAAACTATGAACTGGAGAAGCTCTGATGAACTAGGGTTTCTGGCTCTGGTTGACTTGATCTCCAAATGACTTGATGCCCTGGGGGGTGCGGCCCTATATTTATAGTCCGGTGGGAGGAACGACGACCATTTGATCAAACCAGCTTCACGTAAGGCTGAGATGACTCCTCATAGGTGGTGGTGGAAGACTCCAGAGGGGTGTAGAAGGGGGAGAAAGGGGGGTGCCGCCCGGCCCCCCTTGGTGCTGGCCAGCCCCACCTGACAAAGGTGGGGCCCCTCCTTCGCTCCATTGTCCTCTGGTAGCTTCTAGAATTGTGTGGCGTATTCCCTGCCGTGTGATATTTCCGATAATCCATTTGATAATTAAGCCCTTCTCTGCAGTTGTCTAGAATAATCCCTGAAAAATAATAATTTACCACAACTCATGGAAATTATCAGATAAAACCCTAGACTTCTATATTTGCACGTGTATAGATCATTTCTCATGTTTATTGCTCTATTAAATATTGACGCTATCCACCGTCAACAAAGATGAAACTCATGATGGAAGTGATTCATTTCTATGTGATGAAAATGAAAAATCAATTCGATACCATAATCTCTAGTGCCACAACCATGAGCTTACTAAAACATTGAAAAGGAGTGGTAATCTCTAAAATCTCAAGTGCATGTTATTTTCAAAATTTACTCCTTTATGTCTTGTGTAGCCACTTAGGATAAGGAAGAACTTGAGGAGATAATTTGGTTGTTGGTCATCATGAAAGAAAAATATGATTGGAATTGAATTGATCATCCATACCAAGTAACATATATAAGTCGAGTTTCCATTATGGACCTCAAGCCAAGAATAAAGAATCAAGTTTAAGTACAAGCACTTATCACTCACAGTTCAAGAACTCTCTACTTGATGGAATCATGTCATATGGTAGATTGGCGATCTGCATGCTTTAATGGTTGTAAGTATTTCATAGCACAGTTCAATTTGATTATCCTATCATCGCCATGACCTAGACATCGTGTGAAATCCCAATTCTTAAATGATTAAAGTGCTATATGAGAAATTCAAATACTCAGTGCACTTATCAAAAAGAGAATTTACTCTATGACTAGAGTTGTGACACTAACCTTTCTCTCTAAATAATTTCTGTAGTCTCACTAAATAAGAATATGTTTCTCAAGTGGAGTGTGCTATCATGTGAAGGTCATCAATCTAAAACCATGTGATGTATTCTCTCTAGCTAATTTAGAGTTGATTCATCTATGATTAGCCACTCACCATAATATGACTTAAATCTACCCTTTTGAACTTAATTGACCAACCATCCATATTCACATTTCCATTCTACTCAAAAGAGTATGCATGAGACATCAAAAGAGACTTAGTCCACATTATGAGGTTTCTCTATTTTGGTAATTGTTGACGGTCGTTATTGTATGAATTCAACCGTCAACTAGCCATGGAAAAGGATGCAATTGTGATCACCAAAGTAGATATAGGGTTTGTACTGACATAATTCCAGGAGTTTTAGTATTTCACTATTTCTGCAGGTGTAAACTGGAAAAGACGCAATCCCAGGAGTTTATCGGAACATAGAACGGGAAATCATGCGCCGCGACAACGCAGGAAGGATCTAGAAGGGACCAGAAGACACCACACCGAAGTGGAGGGATAAAGGCCACTAGGCCAGACCGACCGGTCTAGGCCTAGACCGGCCGGTTTGGGCCAGGCCCCGCTGGCGGCCCGCTTCGCCCAGTCTGCTCCACCGCCTTTGAGGATTGATCTTAGCCCTACATCAATGTCGGTTTGATCCGATGGCTCATAATCATCGCCCAGGGCTATAAAAGGAGGGCAGGACCCCCGCAGGGGGAGGCACATTCATTCATTCCTCATTCAAAGTCTGATCATCAGCCAGAAACCCTAATCAGAGCTCCTAAGCTAGGGCCTAGATAGCTAGTTAGAACTAGAGGGAGGCAAGCGCAGGCTTGGATTTCGGAGCCATCAAGAGCTTGGATTTGGTATAGTTCTTACCTCCTCTCGCCTTTGCTCTCTTTCATTGTATAGTTATATGATTGCTATAATTGAATTGATGAATACTTATATGCTTATATTCATAGTTATTATATTCTTTGTCTATTATGGTTATATGCTTAGTATAGCTAGATTAACATTATACTTCTTCATAGGTTCATATAGCGCTCATCTAATTGATCATTAGGTGAGTGGTCGATATTATGTAAGCATGGTGCTTATACGTTGTTTACCTGCGAATGCACCCTATAGGCCGGGCTTGGTAGATCACGGGTGTGACAATCCTATTAAGTCCTATGTAGTCCAAACCCCGTTTATAAACACAGTAGGGCTTTTGTACGAAGGAAGGGCGTGCTATGTTCTCAAACTTCCCTAGTATGTCCACTATGAATAGATATAATGCTAACCTTAGCGATGATTACTAGGTGTAATTGCACTAACCAAGGTATGCATTGACATATAGCTAGGAATAACTTAGGAATATCTCTTGATGTTCTGCTAGTAACCCTAATGTTATAGCTAGGAGTCTCTATCTGTTTATGCTGATGATTTATACTTATCTTTATCATTTATCTTATGACTTAACCCTGCATTGAGTAGCGAGGACATGGTTATGCCTATTCATTACACTCTAGGTTATCCAGCTATCTTACACGTAGACCCTGTAGACCTTTCTTTGGGAAAATATAACTGACAATCTGGTAATACTCTGGATAAAAATGCTACAATGGTATTTGATCTGTGCGCTTACGGATACTATTTCTATATTCTAAATGGTGGCATGATTTAATACCACACCTCTTGGTGTTATAGCTGGGGATGACAACTTGGCGTTCTAGTAGCGATGCTATGCCCACAAGCATTTTTAACGCCGTTGTTAGAGATGACATTAAGAGGTGTCAACAAGCATTTTTGGCGCCGTTGCCGGGGAAGGCAATTGGCAAGTGTAAAAAGAGAATAGCAATAGACCTAACAAACTAATGAGATAGAGAAAACTATAGACCCCTACTCAATGCAGGCTTACCCTTGTGTTTTCTACCTTTGTGATATCTTATGTAGGGTAATGAATGAGTGGTTTTGATCTGCCAGATTACTATGTTGAAAATCCATAGAAACTCTTTCGAAGAAGGAAATTCCAGTAAGTGAGGGATATCTTTGAATCTCCATCAAAGACACCCACTGCTGATGTTCGTTCTTTGGAGGAGCAAGCTCCTATAAGTGAAGAAGAAGAGCAACAAGAAGGCAACTTAGCACCATCTTTTGAGAAAATAGTTGATAAGTCACTGCGTGAGTTCTCCGCTCCAACCACCAACAATATTCGTGCTGGACCTAACATTGAAGTTGGGGAGAATAGATTCAAGCTCAAGCCGGCTCTTATCACCATGGTGCAAGCCAACTTGTTCTGTGGAAAAGCACATGAAGATGCAAGTGCTCATCTCCAACACTTTCTGAAGATTTGTAGCACTTTCAAGATGAAGAATATACCAAGAGATGCCATCCTGCTGTGTCTGTTTCTATTCTCACTGTTGGGAAAGACAAAACAGTGGTTCTATACCAACAAAGACAATCATATAACTTGGGACAAGTGCTCCACAGCTTTTCTATCAAGGTTCTTTTCTATGGGTAAGACAAGTGCCCTAAGGGGGAAGATTTCAAGTTTCCAGCAACAACATGACGAGTCAGTCCCAGAGGCATGGGAACGCTTTCAAGACTATATATCTAAATGTCCTCATCATGGGATGGAGAAATGGCTCCTCATGCAGACTTTCTATCACGGTCTCACCAATAGCACCCGTAACAATATTGATGCTGCTGCTGGAGGTGCATTCATGTCATTGACCATACCACAAGCTACTGCTCTTATGGAGAAGATGGCCTCCAATCAAGATTGGAGTGAAGAGCGCCAAACAACCCGCAAGAGGAGTGGAGGAATGCACCAGCTCAAAGAGGTAGACATGCTGTCTGTCAAGATAGATCTGCTCATGAAGAAGCTAGAAGACAAGGCTAGCCCGAAACAAGATGTCATGCGCATCAGTGATTCATGCATGACTTGTGAAGTGTGTGGCAATATGGGACACTCAGACAATAGCTGCCCTGAGACCCATGAGGATGTAAACTTCATCAACAACAACAACAACTATCGCCCTCAAAATCAAGGATGGAATCAGCAAAGGCCCAACTACCAAGGTAATTTTCTAGGTAACTTTCAAGGCACTAATTTCAATAGGTATGCTCAATTGCCTTTAAGAGAAGTGATCTCCAACCAAAATAAAATTATGGAGACTTTATCTAGAAAGGTAGCATCCAATGATAAAATGCTAGAAAACATAAACACTAAAATAGATAGCTTTACCTCTGCTGTTAAGAACTAGCTTAGCTTCAATTAAATGATAGAACAACAATTAGCTCAGCTGGCGGCTGCTGTTCCATCGACCAATGAAGGTAAGATTCCAGGGCAACCTCTAGAGCCCGAGACCGTGAATCTTGTTGATGTATATGCAGGTTACTATATTGAAGCATCATCAGGAGGATGGAAGGATTCGTCCATGCCCCTCGAGAGAGGAGATCCAGGGAGACCTGTGATCCCCATCTCCATTGAACAGCATCACTTTCCTGAAGTTGTTTGGGATCTAGACGCCGGTGTCAACATCATGCCCAAGGTAATCTTTGACCAAGTCTTTCTATGGGCATCTTTGTTGTACATGAATATATATTTGCAGCTTGCAGACCAGACGGTTAAGCAACTTGAAGGAATCTTAGACGACATGTGTATACGAATCGGGAGATCATATGTCCCTGTAGACTTTGTAGTCCTGGATATCGACAGAGATCCTAAGAGTCCAATCATCCTTGACCGACCATTCCTGAGTACTGCAAAGGCTGTCATCTACACGGACAGTGCAAAGATTTATTTCATCATCAAGGGCAATAAAGAGAAGTTCAGTTTCAAGAACAAGACCCTTAAAGCTCCTATAAACCCAAGAGGAGCTTACTTCCCAGTCAAGCCAACAAATAAAAAAGCAAAGAAGAAGAATTCAAATGGGAAGAGAAAGAATAAGAACAGGAGGCAAGTGAGAAAGCAAGTCCAAGTAGTCAAAGCTGTCGAGTACAAGCACGACCACCTCTTAGCTTCACCATTCCTAACTAAGAGAGAGGATCCAGACATGCCAGCCATTGATTGCACTATTAGACAGTGCTCATTCTACAACACTTTCTACGACACCGGATCAGCTGTCAACATCATGTCCAAAAAGATATATGACGTATTATTCGATACACCTCTATACCCTACCTATATGTAGCTGCAGCTGGCGGACAACACGATGAGATTTCCGGAGGGAGTAACAACAGACATTATGGTCAAAATCCATACACACTACGTCCCGACCGACTTTATGATCCTGGACATGGGAGAAGAAGATGAGACACCCATCATCCTTGGGAGGCCGTTTCTCAGCACCACCAATGCCATCATCTATAATGGATCAGGCCAAGTCCACTTCTAATTCCTAGGAGAAAAGGTACGCTGTTATTTCAAGGATTATAACTCTCCTAGATTAGCAGCTTTCACTCTGTCCAAGAGGAGACGCCAGTGCCGAAAGAATCGCTCTCAAAAGAGCAATGTTGAGGAGGAAAAAATCAAAGAAGAATCTACTACACCTAAGGAACAACATCAACAACCTACAAAGTTATGGAAAGAAAAGGTAACCTCCTCAACTGAGTCATTATCAACAGGAGGTCCAACATCAGGGTCCCAATCCTCGGGATCCGATGAAGCACTCCAGGAGTGATGATGAGTAGAAGTCTTGTCCGGAGGACTCTAAACTCCAAACCCTTGCCATAAGGTAACAATGATAGTTATCTATTTACTTTCTTGCACTTGCAATTTATAGTTAGTTTTTATCATCCTTATATAGAAAACAACAAAAACATTTGAAAAACCTAAAGCCCCATGTGATATCCCTATAGTGCAACCTAAAGAAGTGTTCACTGTGGTGGCCTAAAAATAAAAATTAATTAGCATGCACATTTCCTTTTTGTTCAATAAAAAGAAAAATCCAAAAATAATCATTGAGCATCGTGCTACACTGTATGAACTGTAACAACCATAGAAAGCCTTTCACAATAACCATCCGTGAAACGGCTAACCACTAACTGTTTATCCTAATCTGTTCCACAAGTTTTGGTGTTTTATGAGATGTTTGCTGTAGAATGACTCCAAGAGCCAGTCCACCTTGGAATCACCACCTACATCACTCAAAGTACATCTTCCCAACACACGCCTAATCTTTGTGTGGAGGAAGCAACTTCTTGTTGGATGAGTTTAAGGTTCCCAGCTACACCAGCTCTTGCAAGCATGAGCTCCATCGAGAGGACTGCTCAGCTTCAATGCTCAATCACGACAACAACTAGCTTGGGGAAAGGCATCCTCTAGGTACCCAGGTAAGTGTATCTACGCAATTATTGAGTCAGTTATAAAAATAAAAAATACTAAAAATATATGGGCACATGAAGGTCCCTACTTGTTAGAGTCTTTAGAGTCTTATATAGTATGAGTCCTTAAAAATAAAAAACCAAATAAAAATATTTGTCTAGGTAGAGTCAATAAAAAGGAAGCTCCTGAGATGATCTGAAATGATAATAAGCTGCTCTGTTACAACACATTTGAAGTGCCTAGAGTATAGATTAGAGTTTTTTTAAGTTTTAGCTCCAGCTGTTTTGACATGAGAATTTGCTCTGAGCCTGAAACTTATGGGTTGCATATGCTTGAACTAAGTCTAGGTACCTAATTGATAAGATTGAGAAAGTCTGAGCTGCTATCTATCTTGTTCTAAATGACACTAGAGTTCTGGAGATTTATCTTTTAAAAAATATAAAAACATGATGAGTTCCTATATGACAAAGCTTACATTCCCACCAGAGCCAAACATGATGAGATAGGCTAGTTAAACTTCCACATACATGCTGCTTGTCATGCATTGAGTTTTGTCAAACTTTGTGACTCTGGTGAGAAACTTGTCATGCTCTTGAATCAAGATCTATTTTCATATGAACTACTCTACATTGGAGTAGGCGTAACAATATGCCATTCCATCTACATCCATTCCAAAAATATTTTCCTCCTACACTGGGAGAGAACACTAAAAATATTCCATTAGGATAGCCACCCAATAAATGCTTTGAGTCTTGTTGCTATCTCTCCAAATTTCCTAAGTGCCAAAAGGAGTGCTATGAGCTATGCAAAAAGATATTTAAAAAAAATAAAGAGAAAGAAAAGAAAAAAGGGAGAAGAAAAGAAAAAAAGAAAAATAGATAAGTGTCCAAGTGCTAAACAATGGGTACTTAGATGCCCAACTCCCTGAAAAAAAGAAAAAGATAGCTCATAACCTCTGGTAAGTTTTCAAAGTTCAAAGGAGAGGTAGGCATTCAAGGAGCTAAGTAGAATTAGGTTTCACCATATATCCACTATATCCATCCACCTATATATTTTGATTCGACTGTATGACTTGTTTCTCTATGGATCCATTGTTTGACTTTATAACATATGTATTACAAGTTTGCCCTTTCAGTTTTCTTCTTACCTATGAGCTCCACATAAGCTTTAGTTATAGGATGAGAAGAAAGGCAACCATCATCACTGCCTTGGTGAGAATCCATAAATACCACATATATTGAGAGACTTGAGAGTGTCATATTTTAGAAGCTCTGAGTTTTATTTGAAAATCCTCTAAAAACTCCAGAATGATAGTTGAGCGAAGAGCTTGAGACATAGTGCTTAGATGAGATCTTTCTGTCTGTCAAGTGCTCAAGGCCCAAGGAAGAGCTAATAAGCCCCATAGTCAAAGGTAACATGAGTAAGTTTGAAAGTCAGCTCAATTATTGCATAACTTGGTGGAGAATCTCTGTCTGACTGCAGGTATACTTCTAGGGAGTCATTTCGAGATGGCTACAATGCTTAAACATATATATATTACAATAACTTTTTTAAGTTTTCTTTGCTAAGGGACTAGCAAAGGTTGAGCTTGGGGGAGTTGTTGACGGTCGTTATTGTATGAATTCAACCGTCAACTAGCCATGGAAAAGGATGCAATTGCGATCACCAAATTAGATATAGGGTTTGCACTGACAGAATTCTATAAGTTTTGGTATTTCACTGTTTCTGCAGGTGTAAACTAGAAAAGACACAATCCTAGGAGTTTATCGGAACATAGAACGAAAAATCGGGCGCCACGGCAACGCAGGAAGGATCTAGAAGGGATCAGAAGACACCACGCCGAAGCGGAGGGCCAGAGGCCACTAGGCCACACCGACCGGTGCGGGCCCGACCGATCGGTGCAGGCTGGGCAGCCCGCAGCCAGCTTTGCCCCCGCTCCACCGCCTTTAAGGATTGATCTTAGCCCTACGTCAATGTTGGTTTGATCCGATGGCTCACGATCATCGCCCAGGGCTATAAAAGGAGGGCAGGACCCCCTCAGGGGGAGGCACATTCATTCATTCCTCATTCGAAGTCCGATCATCAGCCAGAAACCCTAATCGGAGCTCCTTAGCTAGGGTCTAGATAGCTAGTTAGAACTAGAGGGAGGCAAGCGCAGGCTTGGATTACAGAGCCATCAAGAGCTTGGATTTGGTACAGTTCTTACCTCCTCTCGCCTTTGTTCTCTTTCATTGTATAGTTATATGATTGCTACAATTGAATTGATGAATACTTGTATGCTTACATTCATAGTTATTATGTTCTTTGTCTATTATGGTTATATGCTTAGTATAGCTAGATTAACATTATACTTATTTATAGGTTCGTATAGCGCTCATCTAATTGATCGTTGGGTGAGTGGTCAACATTATGTAAGCATGGTGCTTATATGTTGTTTACCTGCGAATGCACCCTATAGGCCGGACTTGGTAGATCACGGGTGTGACAATCCTGTTGAATCCTATGTAGTCCAGTAGGGCTTTTGTACGAAGGAAAGGCGTGCTATGTTCTCAAACTTCTCTAGTATGTCCACTATGAATAGATATAATGCTAACCTTAGCGATGACTACTAGGTGTAATTGTACTAACCATAGTATGCATTGACATATAGCTAGGAATAACTTAGGAATTTCTCTTAATGTTCTGCTAGTAACCCTAATGATATAGCTAGAAGTCTCTATCTGTTTATGCTGATGATTTATACTTATTTTTATCATTTATCTTGTGACTTACCCCTGCATTGAGTAGCGAGGACATGGTTATGCCTATCCATTACACTCTAGGTTATCGAGCTACCTTACACGTAGACCCTGTAGACCTTCCTTTGGGAAAATATAAATGACATGTTGGTAATACTCCAGGTAAAATGCTACAATGGTATTTGATCTGTGCGCTTGCGGATACTGTTTCTATATTCTAAATGGTGGCATGATTTAATACCACACCTCTTGGTGTTATGGCTGGGGATGACATCTTGGCGTTCTAGTAGTGATGCTGTGCCCACAGGCATTTTTAGCGCCGTTGCTAGAGATGACATTAAGAGGTGTCAACAGTAATCTACTTGCCTTTCACTCATAAAGGGTTACTAAACAAAAAACTAGTGCTTATGTTACTAAAGCCTTCTTGTGTTTGAGTTTTTTCATAGAAAATCAATAAAAGGGTTATGCTTGTTTAATTGAATAGTCATAAGCTTGAAGGTTACTCTTCACCTTAAGTAAGATGAGGTTTCTTGAGGCCAAGGAGATAAAAAAATTCTAAGTTTAATTGAATCAAGTTTGAAGTTGAGTTGGATAAGCTATAATTGGGAATAATCAAGATTGGACAAGAAGAAGTGAAGAATTATAAATTACTAAATCTGTCTAGAAAATTGTAATTCTAAGTTGGCTACCTTCACGCATGGAGATTTGGATGTTCAAATACTGATGAATTGACCTGAAACTTTGTGAGCGTGCTGTATACATGTAGTACTTGTTGTTGTACAAGTGGCATGAAGATTGGCTTTAGAAGAATTTTATTTTTGAGATAAACTCTGTTAGTTTTAGCATTGCAGTTTTAGACCTTAGCAGTTTTGGTAGAAAATTGATTTGACTGATCAAATGGAATCTAAATGGACTAAAATTTTTATAGCAATTAAAGAACTCATAGATGCACATCTCTACCAAAATTTATGCATATTGGGCAAATGGTCTGAGAGATATAAAGTGTTCTCTGAGGAAGGCAAAATCTGAAAACTGACTAAATACAGTTGGATTCTCAAGTTGGTCTTGAAGATTTAACAAAGTTGAGAAACATCAGTGTGGTCTTGGACTTATTCTCGTGCTTAAGATAAAGATCAAAATCAAATTTAATACAAGGGAAGGCATCCAACAGGAGTTGAAAAGAGCTACAATCAGATTACAATATGCAGCAAGCAGTTGCAATCAACTGGAACTAACTGAAAACAATTGCTAGGAGAGAAAATTAGTTGCAACCAACTTAGAGATTAGTCACAAAGAGTTGTAAGAAGCTACAACTGGTGGGAACCCATTTACTTTAGCAGTTACAAGTAGCAAAAATAAGTCACAATCTGTTGAAACTGGCCGAAATCATTTGGAAGCAATTGGAACTAGCTGAAATCAATTGCAAGCAACTGAAACCAGCTGAAATTAATTGGACTACAAGCAGTTTGAAGAAGTTTGAATCAGTTGAAATATAGTGAAAACTTCCCTCTTGATCTCATGTTATTAATGTGCATGAGTGTACTATGTGTACTCTTGTATGCATAAATTGTGGGGGAGTTTAGTCTATACTTGGTGAGACAAATGGTTTCTCTCAAATTCATTATTGTGTTGTGTCACACATTGGAGAGAAGAATGGATGGTTCTTATGGATTCTTTAGGTGCTTCACAATTATTCTAGGCGATCTTGGTCTTTATAAACCAAGTGCTACCGGTTTACTGTTGAATGCCCCAATCCTTTAGTGGAACTAGATTTGAATGAGTTAGAGAAACTAATTGAAGTTTTCATTGTTAAGTTCTCTACTCTAGAGCACATCAAGTACATATGATCCATCCCATTGATCACCTAGGATCTCATCAACAAAGAGTGGTAAAGAAAGAACTTGGAACCTAATATGGATCTTGGGTAATCATGAAAACTCTATTTCACCATAAGTCATCAAGTGAAGAACTATGGTCATCCAAATCATTGAAATATCACTTATAATGTTCATATAAATGAAAATTTGTGTGGTGATCTATCTACCTTGGTGGTGGTATGTTTTCTTGGCATAATTTCAATAGATGCAAATTTATCATACCTTGAACAAGATATATGATGAACTCTTCTAGACTCTTAAACCAATTCAAGTGCATTTCACAAGTAATTCAAGTACTTGATTTACATATTAAGGAGGAGTTCATTATATATCTTGTGTCTTTTAAGACCAACCTTTTCTACTAGTGAATTTGTGTAGCGATGAGAATGAGTTTCTCATGGTATGCTACATTAACCAAATCTAAATTGCTAAAGTTATCTCTTATATTTATTTGGATTGCAATTCCATCTTTTATGTAGCTACTCTCCATAATATAGCTTAATTTCCCTTGTTAGGACCAAATTGACTAAAAGTGCATATGTTCTTGGCTTCCACATATATATGTATACACTATCAAAAAAAAAGAAGAATTTAGTCTATATTATAAGGTTTTGCAATTAGTGATCAACATAATTCCACATCCAAAATGATCACTACTTGTGAAATTATAGCTTGTGCAATTTAATGCTATCTCTTGTTTTTGTGAGGATTCTCTAGATGACATTATGAGATATAAGCATTCATTCCAATTGGCATCAACCAGTGAGGACTCCTTCAATTGGTGTTGAAATTGTGAAGATCATATTTTAATTGGTATTAGTGGATAATCTCTCAGTGTGATATATCAAGAAATATATCTTCAATTGGTATCTTAAAATGACAACAAGAGAGCTAGCAATGGACTTTCAATTGAGATCAAGGACAAGTTTATGATATCTTCATAATGGTCATCATGAAAAGAGATAGGCATAAATGAAACCATTCCGCAGTATGTAAAGAAGTGAGCACATCAAAGCACTAAACTCAAAAATTCATGACCATGATGGAGATTATGAGGCTTAGAATAAAGGTACATCGCTCCATAAACTCTTGTACTACATTTGTGCATCTAGGCTCTTACATGCTAGTGTGTGCATGTGTATGCAAAATTTTGAGTCACACTATAAGTTTGTTCTTATGGTGATGATTAGAGAATGAGTTAGATATTTGATTAATACCTCTTGTGGTGATGGAATGAGTTTGTCTCATGTTAAAAAGTGTCATCTAACTGAGGTATAAATTAAATATGCTAATTTCTCAGGAATCTTTACTTAAATCATTGCATACTTTATTTGGTAGAAATCTTAGAAGAGAAATCCTATATACTAAACTTTTACCTACCTCTTGTCCTCACTTGTCTACCATCATTTCTTTCTTTTTGGTGGAGAGATCCTTTTTGGAGATTAATGCCAAAGAGGAGAAATATTAGGAGAAAGTAAGGAAAGAGAGAGTGATATGTGGATCTAAAGGGGTAAAGGAGAGGAGGCATATAAGATTTTTTGAAAAATTATGAGGTATGTGCAAGGATAGTTTAAATTGATGCTTTTGATAAGGACTATTTATGATAATGTGTGATATTCATGCCTTGAATGGCTTCTAGCTTTCGCATTTGTCTTTGTCGGTCTCGTGAGTGCCGCTCTATGCAGCTGCAAAGCATTTATCTCCGATTTGCATAACTGTCATGAGCATCACGTTTATCATATTGACACCTTGCACCCCATGAATGCTAAGATATAGGAGAGATCCCACACTTCATCTTAAACATGTGTATTTGGCATTTAGGGGAGATTATAAGTGCATCTAGCCCTTAGTGGGTTTTGGTCAATTAAATGATAACTCAATTAAAGGTCTAATGATTTTGCTAAGTGTTGAGCAGAAAATCAACCATGTTATATATATATAAATATTACACAACAAGATATGTATCAAGGGTTCAACTAAGGTAAACTTGATGGTACTCCACATAGTGTTGAATTAAAGGCCAAAGTTGTGTATTGTTATATTAAAAGATCATGAAAACAATATAGTTTAAGCAAAATACACCAACCCAAATATAATTGATGAAATGACTTAAATGTTGAGGGATATCATAGCATCATATGAAAGCAAGCATATTTGGTACATGGCAAATGAGACATGAGTTGATGATTTTAGATTGTCTCTAGTATGGCTTGCTTTGCATGAACAAGAAGAGTTCGGTAACAAAGTGAATGATAGGAATGTCAAGCGAAAATAAAGAGAATTTGAGGAATCGTGAATTGGCTTGATCATATTGATGTTGATCCAGATATGTCTCTATGTGAGTCAAACTAAAACTTGATTGATATCAATATTCATATCTAGAAGATATTTAAGAATAGATCATAATATTAAAGAAATAGTTTTCAATGGATACTTAATATGGTGTGACGTGTGGCTTGATAAGGTGAAGATAGCAAGGAAAGGGCTTCGAAGAACTAAGCGAAGGTGAATGTCAAGCAACGGCTTCAAGACCGAGGTATCATGGCTAAGGTGAAGAAGAGAATACTTGCATTGAGTCGAGAAACTAATCAAGCTATGAGAAGCATATTATATTGAGGATCAAATCATTAGTAAAAGTGACTTAAAGCTATGGGTTGAACTCATATGTGTTGAAATGGTTCAAGTCACATACTCAAGGTGTGTTTGCTCAAAGAAATGAGATAAAAATGATTGCAACCCCCTTAATATTGAGAAGAAATGGTATATGAAGACACCGAAGACTCAAGTGGTTGAAATAGTTATATTATCTTGATCTTAAGTATAGGTATGCCGTACTATCAAGGGAGATGCAATACGAATCATTGACAAGTCTCAAGTGCTCAAACTAACCAAATCCAAAGTGCTAACATGAGAAAAAAATACTTAGTACTACACCTGCACTTGTTGATCCTTGGGCATGTTCTCTGTTGGGCCGGATAGCTTTCGAAACAAGCTTTCTGAAATGTTCAAAATCACTAAAAATGGAGTTCGACGTTAAAAGTTATGGGTTTTTCCGTAAGGTGACCTATGCTGTTTCTGAGAGGGTGATACTGCCGCACCTCAAGTGCGGCAGTGCCGCACCTGTACAGACCTGCTAGTTTTCAAATCCTAACGACTAGTTTGAGTGATGTGGCTATATATATCCATCCCACGTTTCCTGGTTGTGCAGCTGACATTCAAATCACTCTCAACCCATTCTAAGCCATTTGTTAGCTCTCTCTAACCCCTCTCTTTGTGAGAGTGAGTGATTTGTGTTTAATTAAGTGTTAGAGAGCAGATCAGAGCAAGTTTAACCTTGAGCACTTGTCGGGCTTTGTCAAGCATTCGTTGTGCATTTGTTACTATTGGAGGTGAAGTCTCCTAGATAGCTAGGTGTCGCCCGCGAGCTCCCGTGCATGTGGTGAGCAACGAGAAAGTCTGTAATCCATCTTTTACAACTAGTGAAATCACCCCTCACTTCAAGAGTTCATTCTCTTGATTTGAGAATGAGGACAAGGCAAGCCTTGGTGGTGAGCCAATCCTTGTGTGGATACCTCAACAACGTGGACTTAGGCAAGCCTTGTGGCGAGCTAAACCACAAGATAAATACTGTGTGCTGATTTACATTCTCGCATTTACTATTGTGCTGAGGTGCTTCTAGGGTTTGTGGCCGATCTACTTGGTGGTACTTGTTCTACCGCGTACAACTATTGTTTTGTGACTAACACACTTGCAGGAACCTTAGAAATTTACTGATCTAAATTTCGTTGGTTATATTTTGAATTGTGTTAAGTGCCTTCTGTGCAGGTGCGGCAGTGCCGCACTATAGGTGAGGTAGAGCCACCCGCTGGTCTGATTGAGTTTCAAGTGGAAATCTTGCAGGATCGTCACTTGACATCTCTAGCACGTCTCCACCAAGTTTGGTCTGTTGTTGAGATCTTTGCACCAGTGAGGCAGTGCCGCACTCAAGTGAGGCAGTGCCACACTAAATTTCTAACTTCCACTGCGAGTTTGTTTTAAACAGACCTATTTACCTCCCCTCTAGGCGACATTAATGTCCTTTCACTTATTCATGTCACTTCATTCTATTTGTACAAATATCATGACCCATGTGCTACCATCTAGATTTTCCCCCACGTTACGCATTCATTGCACTAAAATTTAATTAATTTTATTGTTTAAAATATATTAAAATGGTGCATGACAGGGTGCATGTAGCCACACAGTTTAACACAACTATTTTAAAAATTTATCTAGGACAGGAGAGCACTGTCCACTACAGTCTTGAAGATGCTTTCACTTGTGTGTAGTCGAGATGATTAATATCGACTAATTATAATAGATACGAGAGCTTATACAAGCAAATAAGCAACAAAATGAGTCCATCAAAATTCAAACAGTTTCAATCTAGGCACCATAAATAGATCATGTTTAGAAAGAATCTGAAACAAGTTTCATAACTTTTTGAGCCAAAACAAATTTTTTATGAATTTTCAAGATTCAATTAGGTTTAGGATTTTTAATTGCATTTTTTCATGTAAAACATATTTGAATAATTTTTTATTTTTTATTAATTTTAAATGTTTTTTATAAAAATATTTCTAGTCTGATTAATTGACATGGTGCCGTATCAGTAAGACCACCATCAAAACTATTAGATGTAAAAGCGATCAGTTTTCAGAAGTTGAAGAGATGTTAAAAATGATTTTTATAGATTAGAGAGGAAAATCTTACACAACAATAATTGAGGGAGGTAAATTGAACTTCTTTTTTTGTTGGTCTCTGAAGGTAGAGGACTGGACCTTTACTCTTAGCCGGCCCAACATTCCTTTCTTTACTCCGTGACCGCTTGACCGGCCTTCCTAATGGTCTTCCTAATGGTCTATGACCAGAGCCCGTTACTGATGAATCCATCCCATAGTTGCTTACCTTAAATTCGTTAAGTGAGCTTGTCTATTTGATTACGTTTGGTCCATTGTAGGAGTTGCAGCCCAGTCCTGGCTCAACGCCATATTTTAATCCAAAAACATACAAGCGGGAGCTCGCTCATGAGTCATGAGAATTATGTTTTGGCTTGCTTTCCTTCCTATAAATGTATAAAAACGTCATTCACTTACTAAAAAACGAAATCCACAATGACTGATTAGCAACCTAACCTCACTGAGCTGCCTAGCCTCACTGAGCTGCTTTGAACTTTCCTCAAGAAAAAGTTGATCTATATTCCTTAAAAAGATAATGAAAAGAAAAGTTGGCTAATCTAACCAAAATACGACCTAGGAATAGGATGTCTAATTGCCCGAGTATGCATCATGACGAATCGGCATAGACTGTGACTGTGAGTCTACGGTTTGGTACAAATATCGATGCCCATAAATAAAATATGTACATGTGCTCATTCTCTAAGAACACGTAACGCAAATATTATCTTTATAATACCTTAAAAAAATTGAGGCGGTACATCTAAAAATTTATCCTCATTGTCCATGCCTATTATCGGAAGAATAACTGTTAGATCTCGAAATTACGTCTTGTTTGTCGATGGTTACGTCACCCACTACTAGAAAAATAACGCCATTAAATCATGTAACAAGTTAAAAAAAATATAGGCACCTTAGATTTTTGAACGGATGGATAGATTGCACCACAAAACATCTAACTAGCTGTGGTACACTTAATCACAAGTTTATGATTCCTGTTAATGCACTTCCTTAATTCTAAATTATAAGATGTTTTGACTTTTGTAGATATATTATTTTTACTATATATATAGACATAGAATATATTTAGATGCATAACAAAAATTATGTCTAGAAAACCAAAACGTCTTATAATTTCGTATGGAAAGTTCAAGAAAAAGTGCGAGCTCAAGTGGATATGATCTCAATTTACCAAAAAAAAAAGGCATTGAGAATATGATTTACTTCCTCCAATCTAAATTATAAGACTTTTTTTGTCTTTTCTAGATATATAGCTTTTACTGTGCATTTATATATACGCTATGTCTAGATACATTATAAAAGTAATGCATATAAAAAAATAAAATTATTTTATAATTTAAAACAGATGGAGAACAACTGTACAAGATTGTTTCATACTTTCTAGTACATGAGGAATCAGCCAATCAATGAGTCCCGCGTCGATTTTGAAAGCTTCCCGGTCAGTCATTACTTCCTCCGGGTTGGTCAGCCTAGCTGAGTCTGTTCAAGATCATTAGAGCAAGAGCAGGTACACTAATCTATGTCATCTTGGTTTATAGCCAATCTAACTCAGCAAAATTCTAGGTGGAGGAAAGAGAAAAGAGAGAGAGAGAGAGAGAGAGAGAGAGAGAGAGAGAGAGTAAACTGGCCGACCGTCTCAACCCAGCAAACCAAGACACCAAGAGCCGAGCGTGCGACCGCTTGCCGCCAAGCTAGGCGCCTCCGCACGCGGTTTGTGGATCCACGGCCGCGCCTGGGCTTCTACTGGCGGCCTATGCACAGGCCCGCCCACGCCGCAGCTGCAACTGACGGCATGCGCCCAGCCTCGTCTCGTCGGCGTTTGGGGCTGCGACCGGCGGCCTGTGAAGTCACTGCAGTGCCTAACCTCGCCGGCGCCAGGGCTACAGCGGGCGGCCGCATCTGCGCCCAGCCTCTCCGGCGCCGGGGCTACAACCGCCCTCCTGCCGCGGCTAGCCTTCCCACGTGAATGCCTGACGCCCGCTTCCTTCCTGGACATGCACTTTATCCAAAAAGCTAAGGAAACCAGTCATCATTGGTTTTCCAAGTTCGCAACCATTGGTTTTGAGCGAGGCGTGGAATTTGAACTTGAAGAAGGATTGAGGGAAGATAAAAAAAAAAAGTAATCGTTTAGACCGACATTTTTTTTTCTTTTTAAAATATAGAACTCATGCAGTCCTCCCTTCTATCCAAAAATAGAGGTTGCTATGGGATACATGCATATTAAATTTTCTCAACTTTAGTTAGATTTATATAAAATGCGTGCAACATTTATATCTCTAAATAAGTTTATTATAAAAGTATATTCAACAATCTATCTAATCTAACGAAATTAATTTTGTATTATAAATATTAATATTCTTTAATATATAATTGGTTAAAATTTAAAAAGTTGACTTCTCGAGAAGCGAGAATGCCATCTATTTTGGGAAAGAAGGAGAAGTAATCATTTTTGTCATTTTGAACAAGATGGAGACTTTTTAAAAAAAAAAAAAAAACTCTAACCATCAACAACTTAAGACACTAACATAACAGATATTGATTAGTTTGTAAAAGTAAATTATAAACAACACCATTTATCAAAAAAAAATTAAGTAAGAAAATCTAAATATCTAATATTATTAACAAGCTTTCTATCTACAATGTTTACACCACCATACTGTAACACCCTAGGTGTTAAGTAAAATTAAAACATGATCATGAGCATCATTAAATTAAATCACCAAGCATTAGGGCATGAATGCATTCATGGTATTAATAATTCTATTATGATTAAATGACTAATCTTGGTATGTTAATGGTAACATGAAATGCTAAGCATGTGCTTTATTTTACTTGATGTGTTTTGCTAATTAAAGTTGTTAATTAAAAATAAAAATAAAGTAAAAAGAAACCCTAATCATCCTGAGCTCAATTATGAAATTATGATTTTAATCAAGAAATTTGAATTTGAAAAGTTTCCAAATTGAAGTTGCAAAATCAGGTTTCAAAATTCAAATTCAAATTTAAAATTAAACCCTAATTTCCAAGCCCCTTTTTAGTTTTTTTTCAAAATTTCAAAATCCAGCCAGAATTTTGAAATGGTCCCAAAAAGCAAAGTTGTAGATCTTAAAATTTTGAGCAACTTTTATTTTGGGAGGTTTTGAAGTTGTTTAGCAAATTTTGGAGTAATGTGAGAAAAACAGAAAGGGGGAGGTGCCACAATAACCCAGCCTATCCCTCACCACCACTGCCTGCTTTGCCGGCGTGCCGCCTACTGCTAGCGCCATGTCCACGCGTGCCGCCACGCCGCGAGCTGCATCATTTGCTTCGCCACTGTGTTGTCCACCCTCTCGAAGTGTCGCCGCGCCTTCATATCCCCTCTAGCGCCGGCGAGCATGTTTTCTCTCTTCTCTGCACCGCCGTCGCGAGCTCCGGTCGTTGGCGAAATTCGCCCTGTCTGCTCCACCACCATCCTCCAACTCTCGCGCTCTGCTCCACCACTCCTTTGCGAGCTCGCCAAACCCCTATCACCTCCTCTAGCTGTCGGAGTCAGCCGCGTGAGCCACTTTCTTCCTCAGAGCCATCCGTCGGACGCCACCGAGTTTGCTCGCCGTGTCGGGCCGCCTTGGAGCATCTCCGGCCAAGCTAACTAGAGCCCCAGTTTTGCCTTGACGTGACGGTCATTGTTGGCCTGTCGGTTAGGTCTCTACCGTGCCATACACGCCGGAAAGGAACCTCGCCACCGGTGCGCGCTGCTAGTCTCCGCCACCGAGCTCTACCCGCCGCGGCCAGCCACCTCCAGAGCATCTCTAGCCCAACTAACACCAACGGCAGGTTCGCCTTGAGCCCCCGGCCGATAACGGCCCGCCCGTTCCACC
Source organism: Chrysopogon serrulatus (assembly GCA_015844335.1). Lineage (NCBI taxonomy): Eukaryota > Viridiplantae > Streptophyta > Magnoliopsida > Poales > Poaceae > Chrysopogon > Chrysopogon serrulatus. Next base: position 152,282 of record JADLZL010001081.1, read on the forward strand.
TCTACCGCCACCGTTTCACCGAACACCGCCGTGCCATTGCAAAGCGCCTCGGAGCTTGCCTCCGCCCCGGCTAGCCTCCTCCGCTCTATCTTCGGTCTAGCCAGCGCGAGCATTGCGCTCCGGTGAGCCACCTGTACCTCCCACAAACCCTATCACGGTAAATTGAGGCCTGTGGTGTCATTTCCGCTGGCGAGCTCTGCCGCGCACCTGCCGGCAAACCCACAGTCAAGGCCAGAGAAGAGGAAGATTGACCTGGCCCCGGCGTCAGTGGGAGTGGGTAAGGGAGAGGTGAGTGAAAAATGGATTTTGCCTTTTTTTGAATTTTAGAAATAATTAAAAAGGCTATTTCTTGATTAATGCATAATTAAATAATCCGACCTCAGAAAAGTATGAACTAAAATTATTTGTGATCCTTATGATGTGTAGTTTCATGGAAAATATGTGTTTGGCATGTTAATCACTTTTGTCATACTCAATAATTGCCTCTTTTAATTAATAAATGGCTAGTCTTTGATTTTTGTAGAGTAAAATAATAATTTAGAAATCATAAAAAATTAGGGTTAAGCTTTTCATGGTAACCAACCTTCAATAAAATTTGGGCACTATTTTGAGCAAGTCTACTTTAATAATTAATTTTTACCTTGTTTAAAACTGTAAAATAGTTAATAAAACCATTAACTAGTTAATTAGTTTTCAAATTAATTGCTAAGTGATTTGTGGCTTTGATTGGAGACCTTGGATCAGTAATCACCCCTGGTCCATGGCTTTGCCATGTTTAGCTTACTTGTAAAATTGCTCACATGTTTAAATAAATAATAAATGACTTAAGTAATTAGTGGTATACATCACGTAGGGTTAGTTCCATTTGATGTTGATTGAAGTCCATGTACCATTGTCACCTTCATGGTCCATGGCTTGATCATGTCTTACTAGCATTGGTCATCATCACATGTATAGTTAATAATTAATTAATTAAGCAATTAACTTGAGCAAGTGCTTCACTTAGGCTTTTGGTTGCATTTAGGATTAAGTGAAGACCATGGGATACTTCACCTAAGTGTTCCCTGGCAATGGCATGATTAATCCAATATGACCTTAATCACCTGTTAATTAATCTTTCATGTTTTATAATAAATGAATCCTAGTTATGGACCCTTGACTACAACTTGTCCATGAAAGAAAGTGTTGACACCTCCTAGCGTCATCACAACAACAACGCTAGAAGGTGTATGATGCTTGATTAACTTGTCTTTAGCAACTAGTCACCTATCATTTACTTTTACTCCTATGCATTGAACTAGTTTATCATCCCTAATTATATAGCTAGGAATAATTAACGGTACTAAATTAATCTATCATTTTATGTAACTAGGCAGAAGTAATAATAAAGATGAATGTATAAGAATGATTCTCGTAAGTGAACAGATAATTATACCATTATAGTATTTTACCTAGAGTATTACCATGTTATCATTTATATTTTTACCCTTTGGGAAGGTATTGCTAAACTGATAATCTATAGTATTGATAACATTTATATACAATGAATAAGAGATGTAGCCAATGGCAAACTCTCCTCATAACAGGGATATGTCACATGATAAAAGATATATATAAATGATAAATATAATCAGTCATAATAAAATACTACTAATTCACTCGAGCAATCTAGCATGTTAATATTATCTAACCCAAATATAGAGAAATAACTCATATGTATTCAAGCTACAGTCAAAGCTATGTTATTTAGTGCAAGTACGTCTAATAATCATCGTTAAGTAATACTACCATAATTTTCAAACACAACGAAGCCATGAACAGAAAAGCCGAGTACGTAAAACCTCATGTATACGAATATACTCTTAACCCGACAATCTCACTCTACCAAACCATTGTATGGGGAAGGCTTACAAAGGACTCAATGGATCTGTCAAAACCACGATCTACCTCATGATCCGGCACAACTGCGGATATTCACAGATAAGCTATGCATCTAGGCACCACGTCTACATACAACATACCACTTTACCATACAATTGAATAGATGAGCACTATATGAATATGTGCATGAATATAATAGCAAACTAAATATACTAGACATATTAAAGTAAACAATAAACAATATAATCAAGAACACAATAATAAAGAACAATATTGCTAGTAATAATCGTACCAACGCAGATATTACAATAAGAAAGAAGAGAGCTTAAGAACTATACTGAACTCTTCTCTTCTCGATAACTTCAGGAATCCAAGATTGATGAAGAATTTGACTTCCTCTAATCTAGATCTAACTAGGCTAAACTATAAACTAGAAAGGCTCTGGATGAACTAGGGCTTCTTGGCTTTAGTTGACTTGATCACCAAATGACTTGAATGAGGTATTGAATTAATTAGGGTTTTCTGAGGGGTCTGGCCCTGTATTTATAGCCCGGTAGGATGCACGTCGTTCGTTGGATCAAACCAACCTTATGTAGGGCTAAGATTGATCCTCAAAGATGATGGAATGTGCTCATGGAAGATGATAGTTGGGCCCTATAGGGGGTGCCGGCTGGCACGGCAAGTGGGGCCGACCGCCCCCTGGCGGCGGCCCGTCTCCCGTTCGCTCCGGTGTCTTACGGATGCTTCTAGAGTTCGGTGGAGTATTCCCCGCCGTGGGATAATTCTGGGATGTATTTTGATAATTAAGTCCTTCTTCGTGGTTTTTTGAAATAATCTCTAGAAAATAATAAATCATCAAAACTTATGAAAATTGTTAGATAAAATCTTAGCCTTCTAGATATTCATGTGTTTCTCGTGTCTAATGATCTATTAAATGTTGACGCTATCCATCATCAACAACTCCCCTAAGCTTACCTTTTGCTAGTCCCTTAGCAAATCTACTAACAAACTTAGATCAGGAGTTGCTACAATGCTTTTATTCTTTAAAGGTACACATGCTTTCAAATAGAAATTCTTCTCTAGATTGGACAAAACTGCTCTACTTTTAAACTTACCCATATTACCTTTAACTATAGAGCTTCAGCCTTCACTTGGGTCTTGAGCAATCGAAAGATAGAACAATCAAGTCAAGCACTATGTCTCAAATTTTTTACTCAACTAATATTCTAGAGTTTTGCAAGTTTTCGTAATAAAACTCAGAGTTTAATAGTATGACACTCTCAAATCTCTTAATATATGTGGTATCAATGGATCTCATTGAGGCATTAATAATATCATGCCTTCCTAGAAATAAGGATTATAGTGGAGTTCATAGAAATAGCATAAATAAGGATGAGCATACTTGTAATTCATATATTATAAAGTCAAATAATGGATCCATAGAGAATCAAGTCATACAATCAAACCAAGATGTGTATGTGTATGGTATATGGTGGATAGGTGTATATATATGGTGGCTAATTCTAATTCTACTTTTGTTCTTTAGTAATAAATCTCTCTTTCCTTTGAACTTTAGAACTTTCGCAGAAAAACATGGGCTATCTTTATTCTTTCTTTTCTTTCTTCTTCTCCCTTTTTATCAGGGAGGCAGGCATCTGAGTACCCGTTGTTTTAATTGCTTGGACACTTGTCCTTTTCTTTTACTCCCTTTTTTTCCAATAATACTTTTGCATAGCTACATGCATCCTTTGAATACAATAATAATTAGAGAGATAACAATAAGAACTTTGAGCATTTAATAGGGGCTATTCTATGGATATATTTTTGGGTGTTTACTCCCATGGGAGAAAAAATATTTTTAAAGTAGATCGAGGTGGAAATAGAAAGTGATTGCGCATACTCCCAATGTAGAAATAATGCATATATATGTGGAGTCTGTGTTATCTTGATTTTAAAAGCATGACAAGACTCTCATAAGGTATACAACAAAGGGTCGACTAAACTCAATGCAAAGCAAGCAAAGCATGAATGAGCAAATGTTTTCCTATTCTAGATGTATATGATATATGGATTTGGTAGGAATTCAAACTTTGTCATACAAGAGCTCATCATGTAAGGTTTTAAATTTTTAAAAGATAAATCTCCGTAACTTAGCATCGTTAGGAATAAGATAAATAGCAGCTCAGACTTTCTTATATCATATCCCTCAATCACCTAGACTTAGCTCAAGCATATGCCTCCACAAGTTTTAGGTTCAAAGTAAATTCTTATATCAAAGCGGTCATATCTAAAACTTAGGAGAACTTAAGGTTGAAAACTAAGTACTTGAAAAGAATTCCAGCAGAGCAACTATTTATTATCTCCAATATAAAAGTTTATTGTTCATAGCACACTCTATAACCAAGACTTCTTTTTATTGGGTTTTCAAATTTTATTTAACTTTCTATTAACTAATGAACTCATAAAAGACTACGGATATGGACCTTCATGTGCCCACATATTTTTGGTGTTTTATGACTATAAGATAGAGTCAATAAATCGTATAGATATAGTTACCCGATAACTAAGGGATGCTCTTCTCCAAGCTAGATGTTTGCTATGATTCTGTTGAATGATCTGTAGAGCAAGCTTACTAGCAATAGCCCACTAATAATCTCACTTTTTAGTCATGGTGTTATCCTACAAAATTGCACTCCAATAAGAAAACCAAAACTCGAGGCTCGAATGATGATAAGGGTTAGTGGTCAGCAAATGAGTAATTGATCTTTCTTATGAGCAGATATAAACCTTCAGATTTTAGCAGGATTTCTCATTTCTTTCTTTTTAAGCTTTTCTGTTTTATAATGCAAAAAAAGTAAATGGTATATACTTTTTTATTTTTGTGCCACCACAATAAATATCCCTACGAGTTTACCATAAGTTTACTCATACGGGGCTTTAAGGTTTTATAATGCAGTAAACAAAGCAATAAGGATTTTTTCAGTATGCAAAAAGATAAATATGCTAAATAAAATTATTTCATGGATAACTATCATTATTACTTTATGGCAAGGGTGCGGAATTTAAAGTCTACCGATGGGACTAGATAGGGAAGAGTACTTACTTGTCGGATTCATTGTCTAAGGAAGCCTCAGTCAACTCTCCATCCTGCAGTGTTGTCTCTTTGTTCTCCTCCAGCCATCTCTGAGTTTGTTCTCTTATTTCTTCTGCTTCTTGTTTAGCAATCTGCTCTATTCTTTTAGCTTCTTTATCCCACTCATTCCAGTGAGGTTCTTTCACTGTTCCTTATTCATTCTTCTTGGTTCTATCTAGATCATTGAATCGGTCTTCGCACCTTGAGATTTCACTAGGGATAGTCCTCCCATCCATCCTTCAAAGGCTGGGTTGCTTGATGATGGGATTGGCGTCTTCTCCTGTTGCGTAGCCTCTTGGGCTGTTCATTTTTAGATAAAACCCTAGCCTTCTGGATATTCATATGTTTCTCATGTCTAATGATCTATTAAATGTTGACGCTATCCACCATCAACAAAAAGTTGTACTCAAGTTATTACTGCAAATAGGTTTATTATCTTTCATATGTGTGTTTCATGCATTATGCTCCATCCTTCATGTCATTTAGAAATACTTGTGTAGTTGCATTCAAATAATAGCATGCTTGGTGAAATAATTAAATCTGAGTTGCGCCATGAAGGAAAGTTGTACTCAACTGTTGACACCTCTTAACGTCACCATGTAAAACATCGATTGTCATCCCCAAAGAAGTGACATCGAGAGGTGTGATATTAAATCATACAACTATCTTTAAATATATAAATAAATAAGTTATCCGCAAGCACACAGATGAAATACCATTGTAGCATTTTATTGGGAGTCAACCCAATTGTCGTATTTATTTAATCCCATAGAAAAGGATAGCTAGAGAATATTGATGTGTATACATACTTAGATAGAATCAACATGACAAGGATATACTTATACAAGGGTAAGCTAGATAGATATATATGATAAGTATTGGGCAATGATAAATCACTCAGAGATAGAAATAGAAACTCTCTAATATAGCAAGGCAAAAATAGAAGATTAGTTAAGAGATTGAATTCCTATGTAGTGTCGATTTACTAAGTCTTTGCATCTACTCTAGTATATTACTCTCATCTATAGAATTGATGACTCTAAAGTACCCACAAGAAACATCACTAGGGAGGTTTATGAATATAGCACACTCCTCCTTCGCAACCACGTTCTGCTAGTCTTATAAACAGGGGGCAGAATACATAGGACTCAACAGGATTGTCATACCCACGATCAACCACCAAACCCGGCCTACAAGGTGCATTCATAGGTAGATAATATCTAAGCACCATGCTTACATAATATCAACCACTTAACCCACTCGAGTACTGAGCTAAGCGCTTTACGATCATATGAGATATTTCATCATCAAGCAATATTATATCAAGTAAAATACTAGAATAAACTAGGAACTTAATAAACTAAAACATAATAATTAAGAATAACTTAAAAAGAGAGATACAAAGCTATACCAGCCTCCAGATGACGAATCCAGAATCCTGAGCATAGCTGACTCTACTTGAACCTTGCTAGCTAATGCCTAACTAGAACTTGAAGTATTAGAGTTCTATTCTAATTCTCTGAGGATGGAACCCTTCGCTCTCTCTAAGAGAGGAAATAATGAATTAAGGTTTCTTGGGCTCTCCTCCCGGGGGGTCCTGTCATTCTTTTATAGCCTGGTGGGGTGAACATGAGCCATTGGATCAAACCGATATTGGCGGACGGCTGAGATCTCTCCTTAAAGGCGGTGGAGCAACCTAGGTAAAGCGGGCGGCGAATGGCTCCTGGGCAGGCCAACCAGTCTAGGGTGGGACTATAGATTTAGTAATTAACAGCCATCAACAACTCCCCCAAGCTTAACCTTTGCTAGTCCCTTAGCAAACTGCACTCTTCAAAGTGGGTCAGGAGTTGCTGCAATATCAAACTTCTCAAAAGCACACATGCATCCAGGTAAAAGTTCTCTTACAGAGCTAGAGTAAATAATTCTGACTTTCACACTTACCCATAGTACCTTTAACCGTAGGGCTTACCATCCTTCACTTTAGGTCATGAGCACTTAAAAGACAGAAAGATTAAGTCAAGCACTATGTCTCAACTTCTTCTGTTCAACCAACTTTCTAAAGTTTTTTTACACGTTTTCAAAATGAAGCTCAGAGATTCATAGTATGACACTCTCAAGTCTCTCAGATATGTGGTATTTTTGGAATCCTCACTAAGGCATTAAAGCTTGTGCCTTTATCTCAATCTACATCTAAGGCTTATGTGGAGTTCATAGGTGTGGAGACAGTATAGATAAGCATACTTGCAAAGCATATATTGTGAAGTCAAACAAGGGATCCAAGGAGAAGCGAGTTATACAATCAAATCAGGATGTGCATGTGTGTGGAATATAGTGAATATCTAGTGGAAAGGTGATAATCCTAATTCTACCATGCTCAAATTATATCTCTCTTTTGAAATATTGGAAGACCATGCCAGGGATGTGAACTATCTTTTCTTTCTTTCTTTTAAGGAGATGGGCATTTGAGTATCATTATTTTCTCAACTCCATTTCTTTCTTTCTCTCTTTTTTTTCTTCTTCTTTTTTTTTTCTTTTTACATAGCTCACATCTCCCCTTTAGCAACAAAATATTTTGAGAAATGGTAAAAAAACTCTAGAGCGCTTCTTTGGTGGATGGATATGATGAATATTTTTAGTGTCTACCCTTCTTGTAGGAGTAAGACATTTTTGGACGGATGTAATGGTATGTTTTTGCGTCTACTCCAGTGTAGAGTAGTGAATATGAGGTGGAGTGTGTGAGTCTTGATTTTAAGAGTATGACAAGTCTCTCATAAGGGTCACAAAGGTTGACAACACTCAATGCAATGACAAGCAGCAATTATGTAAGCTTCCTAGCCTAAAGATGCAATATGGCTCTGGTGGGAATTTCAGCTTGTCACACAAGAAACTCATCATGTGTCACTTTTTAAATTTTTAGAATCAAATCTCCAGAAATTTAGCATCACATTGGAACAAGATAAATAGCAGCTCTAACCCTCTCAAATCATGTCCAACAACACCTAGACTTAGGATTAGGAATATGCTACCCACAGATTTTAGGTTCAGAGCAAATGTTCATGTCAAAACAGTTATATCTAAAACCTTGGGAGAACTCTTGACTGTAAGCTAGGCACTTGAGAGAAATTTAATAGAGCAATTATTCATTATTTCCATGGCAAAAGATTTTTCTCCAAGTTCTTTTATTCAAACTAAAATTTAAGCAAGCCTATATGCACACTATTTTTATTTGGTTTTTATGGTTTTTATTATTCAAGCAAACTAATTGACAGACTAAACAAGCAAAATAAAAACAAGAACAAGGATAACTTACCGCGAGATAACGGGGGTGCTCTCCCTCAAGCTGGATGTTGCAGTAGTCGATCAATGTGGTGGCGGCAGCCGCATGCCTGCATGCTGGAAGAAGAAGTCCCAATTCTGCTGCTACTGCTGATGGTACTGGTTGTGTAGGTGTAGCTGCTCCAGGATGGCGGGGTTCTGCGAGATGAGAGTGGCACCTTGCTCCTCAAGGGTACGGGCTACCACGAGCGACAAATGCAGCAACAGAGGACTGACCACAGGCTCCGAGCCTGTGATCAGTCCTCCGCTGCTGCATTTGTCGCTCGTGGTAGCCTGTACCGACATCGGATGTGCGACCTCTCTGGTACTCTATAGGATACTTCCTGCGAGTCAATGGACATTCTTTCTTGATAATCACTGAAATTATCTGATGGCTATTCCGCTCGATCTTCCCAGGGGACTTCAGCGGCCTGAGGCGATGGTTGGGCGTACTGTCCCTAACTGTCATATGAGGGTTGTCCTCCGTGGGAGGATTCAGCTTCTCCAAAGTTGATGTAGCTGGTGTAGACTGGACCTTGTGGCGTCGGGTCAGCACTGTAGTAGTGTGTGGGCTGCACGTTGGTGAAACATGCCGACGCGCTCCTTAGTGGTGCTGCTGCTGTAACCTGCACATTGACAAGCAGAGAACAGGTGGTGTACAAGTTGAGCTCCGGGTTAGGTAACCGGACCTCTCTGCCATTAATCTTCATTATCACCACGTTTCCTCTCTTTACCAATCTTTGACCTTGGTGAAAGTAGTCATAGGATACATGACCACATCCTTCTCCAATGTACGAAACCAGTGAATTCTACCATAACTTAAGAGAGCTAGCAATTCGAGTCACCAAAGAGGTGCACTTGATATCGCCCTTCAGCCTAAAAACCTCTAGCCATTGCTTCATCATCATAACTACTAGGGCGACCTTCCTACTCTTCACTATGGCAAAAAGCAGCTTAAGCTCATCGATCCTCACTATGCTAGTGTCAGAGCATGGAAAGAGAGTAAATGCCAACCATCTATGAATGAACCTCAATATAGGCAATTGAATACTACTGGACTTAGTATGCTTAGCTGTGTTTTGGTTGATTATCTCTTTCCAGAACTGCTCTCTCCCAAATTTAGGAATGGTGGCATTAACATCTACCATGCACTCAGCGTGGAAACCTAGAGCTAAGCTTAGTGTCATGCCCCAAAAATTTTTTAAATAGATGGTTTTTAATATTTTGATAAAATTTCCAAGTTTATTTTTGATTTTGTGTAAATTTAGTTATAGGGAAAATGTGAATTTAAAATTTTGTAAACTAATTTGATGTTTTTTTATTTGTTTGATGTGATGCTTTTTCTGTTGCTTGGCTTGTGCTGTGAGTGTGTAAAGCTTTTAAAACATGTTTAGTATGTCGTTTATCTTTCTCCGGTTGCCTTTATCTTTTTCTCTAGTCAAATTCCTTGTTTTCTATCTTAATCTTTTCATTCGGAGCTTCCTCAAACCTTTTCCTTTCAAACGCCAAACCGCTCTTTTGAGTTCATCATCCGTCAACCATCTGTGAAAACCTTTTGGGAATTTTCCGGCTTTTCCTGAAACTTGTTCCCATTTTCTGCGAGCATAATCTAATTTTTTTAAGATGCTCTAAAATATCTTTGTATGAGTTCAAATACTTTATTTGGGCTCATCACACTCCAAAATGTCTCTGAGAATTTTCGCTGAATTTTTAGAGCCTCCGGAGTTTTTTTTTTGGCTTAAGTATCAAATTCTAGATTTTTCTAGAATTATCATAATCCGGAAATTAATAATTTCGAAAATAATTAATTTTATTGCTGCCCCAACTCCTTCTCCCTGTCACGTATGACCTGTAAGACTTGTTTCTATTGTTTTTCATCAGGCCTGTATCGAATCAATCGACCTGTTCCAAATAGGGATAGTATCCTCCTTTGAAGCCAACCCGATAGAAATCCAGCGTGGCTTGCAGCAAGTTCGTCTCCTTTCCTGCAATATATATATATACGTTTATATGTCTCCAACTCAGTTTCTCTACAGAATAAATATGATGCCCCCGGCCTGCCTGCCCTACTCTCTAAACCCTAGCACTCACCACCGTCGTTACCAAGTCATGTGCCGCCGCCACGCCAGCGTGCTGCATGCGGCGCATATGGGACTGCTGCACCCCCATGCCGAGGAAGTAAACGTCACCGGATCCTGTCCGGGAGCCGACGTCCACGCAGTTGTGCCGTCGACCCGCAACATCTGAGCGCTCCTACCATGCTGTTGCCGTCGCCGCCCTCCGCAGGAAAATTGTAGCTGTCAGAAGCCTCGCTGTGATGAGGCAGACGCCCTTCGTTTGCTCGGCTGCCTGCACCTCGCTGCAACCGGCCGGGATGACCTGCTGAATGCCGTAGATGCCATCTGCCTTATACCGAAGTTCCTACGGCCGTGGGTTCATATATGAGCCATGCTAGTCACCACACGACCGCCAAAGAGAACAGGAACTGTACATCCGGAATCAATCTGGGAACAGGCGAACTGCTTTTCATGCCCAAGGTGTTGTAACTATACGCCAATATGCTTCCTCTGATCTCTGATTTCATTCACTATTTCAAGACTATATACCATCGATCTTGCATAGTAACCTGTTAGCCATGCACTCCTCAATCAATCGATTCCTGTGTCTTTAATCAATTCTTTTTGTTCTTAACCGCCAGTGTAAATATGGTTCCGTTAAGCTAACCACCAGTATCTTTGTTTAACATTGACAGTTGACTTAATGAGCCACCAATAAAAAAGGTAAATATTGCTTCTTCCTCCCCTGACTTAATGAGCCACCTTCAATTGGTGGCCAAGTTGGAGGTCCGAAAATTGCCAAATACAAAGGGGAGATTTTCATCTTTATTTCTTCGAAGGAGGTTCTTCAAAAAGGTATTTTGTTGCCAATGGATAATGTTCTCTCACTAGTACAAAAATCATTTTTGCTGGCACCTTGTTTTTTTTCACAGGCGGTTCACAATTTCATAACGCCAGTAGAAAAAATTCTATGGGCCCAACAAGAGAACCGCCTGTGTAAATGTGTTTACACAGGCGGTTCTCGTAACTCAACCACCTGTGTAAACGGTCCATTTACACAGGCAGGTTACAATAACAACTGCCTGTGTAAATACTATTTACACAGGCGGTTGTCGTAACAACACCGCCTGTGTAAATATGCCTTTTTACACAGGCGGTTTGTATAGAGGACCGCCTGTGCTAATTGATTTACACAGGCGGCCCTCGTTATAAACCGTCTGTGTTAATCTTGTTATAAATACCCTTTGTTCACCTTCGGACAAGAACGATTACTCACGTGAGTTTGTGCAATCGCGGGCGGACTGGACAAGAACAGTTTCCAAAGGGGGAGGTTTTGATCTTCATTTCTTTGGTGAGAAACTTCCAAAAGGTTAGTTAGTGCCCTTGATGCTATTTTTTAGTGATTCTTTGGTTCAATTTTTGTATTGGAGGTGCTCTAGATCTAGGGTTCATCGTGCATTCTTACTTAGGGTTAGGGTTCATAGGGCAAGAGAGAGAGAGTTTTAGCTAAATTTTTATGTAAATTCATAGTAAATTATATAAAATTCAGAAAATAGAAAATAAATACTTTTTAGAATCCTTGTGAGTAGATCTATGCAATAGAGTAATGATGAGCACATTTTGAAGTTTATATTTTTGATTGAGTTTTAGTTTATCTTTTTCGGATGAATAACACTTTATAAATTCATACATTAAATTGTTAAAAAATCATAAAATGGCAAATAAATATTTGTTAAAATCTTTAAGAGTAAATTTATGAAATATGGTTATATTAAGGCACATTTGATTAAAAAGTAAAGATTATCATAGAAATCCTTCAATTATTCCTAAATTTTATTCAATTGTTTCTTATAATTATGAAAATAAGTTTAAACAATTATTTAAATTCCATAAATTATGAACTCGTAAGGGGTAGGTTTTCATCTCCATTTAATTGAAGGAGGTTAGCATCTTAGTTATGACTGTTTTCGAGGGTTATATTAGTTTTGTTTTTAGATTGACTTACATTGTTCTTAACTAATTACAGCTAAATATGGAGAGGTCATTATGAATGTATAACTTATCAAGATTAGACCCATCATATGTAGTGGAGGTCCAAAAATTTATTGATGCCGCGAAGATACATGCTCAGAGAACAAAGGCGAAGCACATATGTTGTCATTGCGTAGACTGCAAAAATATTGTGGTATTTGACAATGTAGAAGCAATCACTTCCCATCTGGTTTGCAGAGGATTTATGGAGGACTACTTGATTTAGACAAAACATGGTGAGGGTAGTTCTGCACCTTATATGCGGACAACTGACAACACTGCAACTAACATCAATGTAGAGGGTCCAATGCCACATCTCAATGAATGTCATGCTATGCCAGATGTCAATAAAACCCATCATGCTATGCTAGATGTCAATCAAACTCATAATGCTACGTCTGATGTCAATGAAACTCAGCATGCTAACACAGATGCCGCTGAAGATGCAGATTTCTTAGAGGCAATAATGAACCGTTTTGCGGATCCATCAATATTCTTCATGAAGGGAATGGAAACTTTAAAGAAGGCAGCACAGGAGTCTTTGTACGATGAGTCAAAAGGTTGTACCAAACAGTTGTCGACAGTACGGGCTGTTCTTCAGTTCTTGACGATAAAGGCTAGACATGGTTGGTCTGATGCTAGCTTCAATAATTTCTTGCGTGTACTTGGAGACCTTCTTCCTAAGGAAAACAAAGTGCCTGCTAACACGTACTATGCAAAGAAGCTAGTCAGTCTACTTACGATAGGTGTTGAGAAGATCCACGCATGTAGAAATCATTGTATTCTATATCGGGGTGATCAGTATAAAGACTTAGACAAATTGTTCAAACTATGGTGCCGAGAGATACAAGATGAACAAAGATTATCGAGAGGAAGAGAATCCAGCCTCTTTTTCTTCAGGGAGGAAGCGAAAGAAGACCAAACGAAGACTCAACAAGACAAACGTTCAAAGCCCACTAGCAATGAAGAAGTGGACTATTATGCGTTGAGAAGAATTCCTGCTTTGGTGATATGGTATCTTCCCGTGGTTGATCGTTTGAGGTGTTTGTTTGCAAACCCTGAAGACGCGGAACTTATGACCTGGCATGCTTCTGATGAAAGGAAAGATGATGGAAAGTTACGACATCCAGCCGATGCAAAGCAATGGAAAGATTTCGATAAGAAATATTCGGACTTTGCCGAGGATCCATGAAATGTAAGGTTTGCACTGAGTACTGATGGAATGAATCCATTTGTCGAGAGGAGCAGCACGCATAGCACATGGCCGGTTATCCTGACAATATACAACCTTCCTTCATGGTTGTGTCAAAAGAGAAAATATCTTTTGCTAACCATCCTGGTGTTGATATGGATGTATTTCTAGAGCCCTTAATGCAAGACATGCAAACACTATGGGAAGTAGGTGTGGATATGGTCGATGCGTTCCGCAAAGAGACATTCACACTGAGAGCAATTATTATTGTCACAATTAATGATTACTCCTGCTCTCTTCTCATTATCAGGCCAGTTCAAGGGAAAGGTTGGTTGTGTAGAGTGCATAGATGGAACATGGCATGTGTCTCTTCCTGCATCTAACAAGATAGTGTACATGAGGCACAGAAGGTGGCTACCGGCAGGCCATAAGTACCGCTTACAAAAGATGAATAAGTACTTTGACAATATGGACGAATCAAAATCTACTGCTCCATCAGGTTATAGTAAAGGGCATAGAGTGTACAAGATAGTTGAGAATGTAAAGTTTGTTTTTAGAAAGAAAAGATGGAAAACCAAGAAAGGTTGTGAAGGCAAATAAAGAGGACACATTCAAGAAGTCTATTTTCTTCAAGTACTTATCGTACTGGAAAGACTTGGACGTACGACATGCGATCGATAGTATGCATGTTCAGAAGAATGTGTTTGAAAGCGTAATTGGAACCTTGCTAGACATAAAGAGCAAGACAAAGGAAGATCTCAATTCACGTTTGGACATGCAACATTTAAAGATCAAAAAAGAACTTCACCCTGTACTCCTAGAGAATGGGAAGTACCAGCTACCGGCAGCAAGCTATAACCTGAACAGAGAGGAGAAACATGCAATGTGTGTGTGGTTGAAGAATTTAAAAGTTCCATCTGGTTTCTTCTCCAACATAAGGAGTCTTGTGTCAATGAAAGACCTTACACTCACCAACTACAACTCACATGATTGTCATGTCATGCTGACCACTTTTCTTCCTATCACCATCAGGGCTATAAATCCAGTGTTCTTAAAGATGGCAATCACACGGTTGTGCTACTTCTTGAATAAGATATCTGAAAAGGTAATTGTCCGTGATGAGTTAGAGTCCCTACAGAAATTTGCTGTAAAGACATTGAGCCAGTTAGAGATGTGCTTTCCCCCATCATTCTTTGATATCATGGTACACCTTGTTGTTCATTTGGTGCCTCAAATAGAGACATTGGGTCCCATGTATTTCCATAAAATATGGACGTATTAGCGTTTCATGTCAATATTGAATGGCTATATGTCAAATCATGCTCATCCGGAGGGTTCCATGATACACTACTGTGGCAGAACCTTCCAAATTATATGGCCCACAAGCACCTGACATTGTCCCTAAGACCTCTATCGGCTATGCTTGTGTACCACATAACTTAGAATGCTGTCGGGTAAAACCCCGATAACACCACTATTCTCCAAGATCGACTTCTTACAAGATTTTGTAGTATTACAACCATTTTGATCCAAATACAACAGAGTAGCGAAAGATTTATAAAAGATATAACAACACTTAATCAGAGTTTAATTAAATAAAACTTAACTGAGTTTGCGGAAGTAAGAAGAAGATATAGAACACCTGTAGGAGAACACCTCAGGTGGGAGATATTCGATCATGCCAAGCCCACGGTATGATCAAACTTAGCGGCAACAATTAGTACCCGCAATGTGGGTCAAACAAACCCTGAGTACAAAAGTACTCCACAAGACTTACCTGACAGAAAAGAGTGGAGAAGACTCAGAAATGCTGGTTGATAGGAGTCAAGGTAAGGCTTTAGCAAGAATCAAAGACACCTTTGCGGAAAAGCGACTAATGTTGATCCTTAATATTCATTCGTAGATGATATTTCCATTTAGCATTAAGCTATCAAGCTAAGTTATCCTAGTCTATAGCAAACACTTGGCAATCAGGTAACGATTTCAAAACCTTTCTTTCATCAACTTCCATCATTACTATGATGCTGACGCTTGGTCAAGTCTCCCATATCGTGGAGCAACGACGATTCGAATCGCTTTATATACCCGGCCGGGGCTTCCTAGCCACACGATGTATGCAGGACCAAACATCTTATATACATCAACTCATGCTTGGATTTCTCCAGACCAGAACGGGTCCTAGCCACGAGAGTACAGTACACCATCTCCCTACGCCGTCTGTACGTTGACGGTGCGCTCGTAGTGTGGGTACACGCTACTTCCCGTCCCGGTTGTCTGTTCTCGTATGGATCATACAAGGGAGCTTACCGCCATTAGCATGCGACTAGTACTATCCAATAACCCTCTTGACCACAGGATCACCACAACGAACGGTCCTTAACCGACACAAGTGGACGACACTACACTAGGGCACTAGCCCATCCTGATGCAATTCACTCCACCGATGTCTCAATTTATTCATCATGTTCTTGTTGCGTACCCTTGACCCGATCAAAGTGAAGGGATACCAACAAGTAACATCAGGTTTTCATCACTTTCTCAAAAGGGGTATTGTTATCATATTTTTGGAAAACATTTCATAAAGCCTATGCTATTAGCAGGGCTAAGCGTATACTAATTATTTTCGAAATCAAAACAGGTATCTAGGGTAATATATCAAGGTATGGTAAATGCATCAAAGTAGGATATCACACAACTCATAACACCTAATGCATCATACCATCAACATAAAATTATAAAGAACTTTCGAAATTCAAGAAAGAGTTTAATGCATCCGGGGCTTGCCTGCATTGCAGAGAAGGTTAGTTGTTAGTCTTTAATATCAACATCTTCGTGGATTCACCTCGTCAGGGTTGGATCATCGCGAATCTCCTCGGAAGCTTAATCATCGCGACCTTTCGCTCTCACGTGAACTATACGTACATGAAATGATGCATGTTTAAGTATGACGAAATGCATGACATGATGCAAGGCAACATGGATGAAACAACTTAATTTCACATCATCTTGAGTACAACTTTCCTTCACGGTATAGTTGTATCAAGGGATCACAGGTAGCAATTACGACGACATTGGATAACACAACATAATTAACATAAATGAATTGCCGAAGGTCATTAGTGTTAATGACCTAGGGTCATCACTCAAACCCAAACTCAATCAACCCTATGATGATTAAGGTTAACTACTAATTTATTAACCATTTTTACAGTTGTTAAAATCCGCTAATTAAACTTACTAATTAATTAACTACTTATACACATGTGATGATAACTATCACTATGCAGCACACATGTGATGATAACTATCACTATGCAAAGCACACATGTGATGATAACTATTATTATTACTACACAACCAAGCCATGAATCATTAGGGTGATAATGATTCATGGTCTTCAAGTAATTCCAAAAACACTCAATACTAAGGGAGTTTACTTAAGCAATTTAATTATTAATTAGTTATTAACTATACCTATGATCATGATCATCATTAGCAAAACATGATCAAGCCATGGACCATTTAGGGTTTCTGATCCAGGGTCTTCAAACAAAACCACAAATCAATCAATAATTTAATTAATCAATTAATTAGCTAAATAGTTACCTTATTAACCATTTTTATAATCATTAATCAAGGTGGAAAATTAATTATAAAAAGTAAACTTATTCCAAACAGTGCACAAATTTTAGTGGAGGTCACTTTTAGCATGAAAAGCTTACTCCTAATTTTTCATGATTTTTGGTTTAATATATTACTCTACAAAAATCAAACACTAAGCATTTCTTAATTAATGCATGCAATTATTAAACATGACAAAAGTACTTTACATGCTGCAAACCTATTTTTCTATGAAACTACACATCATGAGGATCACAAACATATTTTTCTCATATTTTTATTTGCCCAAATTATTTAATTATGAAAATAACAAAAACAGGAATATGAAAATCATTTTACGAAAAGGAAAAGGAAAAGCTTTTCACCTCGGCTGCTCACTTGGGCCGGCCCAACTCGGACCAACATTGATGGGCCTGGCCCGGTTTGCTACCTCTCCCCTCTCTCTCTCGATCCTTTGTCAAGCCGGCCCCAGCAGTCAGTCTCTCCCTCCCCCTCCTTCTCTCACTGGCAGACGGGCCCGACTTCACCCCTTCTCCCTCCTCCGTTCAAACACAGAGAGGCGGCGACCGCCGACCGGCTATCTCACCGACGGCGAGGCCAGCGGTGGCGCAAGCTGCACCTACTTCTTCCCCTCTCCACGGTGAACACGACAAGCACCGACACGATCTCGATTGATGACCGAAATGGAAGAATCGACGACAACGGGGGCTCGGCCTTCCATGCGCACCTCCGGTGAGGTTGCCGGCGTCGACGAAGAATCACCACCGTGACCCTCCAAGACTCGCAAACCTCCCGGGGAACGGGGCACCCGGATTGAGGCACGGAGGAGACGCGACTACGGCCATGGCGGTGGCTATGGCGGAGCGGCGGCGCTGGCACGGCGGGATGGCGGCGTTCCGACGCGGTGGAGGCGATAACGGTGAAACGGATGGGGCTGGTGAGCTTTAACCGGAGCTAGACAAACTTGATAGCGGTGTCGGTTTGGCAAGAAATGAGACGGAGGGAGCTAACCGCGGCGAGGCGGAGCTTGGCGGCGAGGGAACCCGAGCGCGCACGACGGCGATGTCTGCTCCGACGCGATGGTGGCGATAAAGTACTCGTGAGCGAGCCGACGGAAACCACGAGCTCAAGGCGGACTCGGCACCGCCTGCTCGGCCAGAGGTACCCCGAGGCGGACGAGCATGGCGAGCGGACGGGCGGGCGTGTACCGGGCGGCAAGGCAATGCTGCGTCCGATGTAACGGAGGTGGTGAAGGTCAATCGGATGAGCCGATGTCAATCGGGACGCCAAGGCGAGGCTTATGGTAGTGTTGATTGGACCGGAGTGGTGCCGAGCAAGCCGACCGAGTGGAGGTTGCGGCGGGGGGCGCCCCCGCCGGCCCACCGAGAAGATGACCTCGAGCTCGGGTGATTTCGACGGTCCTAGGGTCGCGATCAGGGTGGCTCAAAAGGAAGGCAAGGGAGTGGCGAAGACGTGTGCAAACTCTTGGAGGTGGCGGTGATGTGGTGCGGAGGAATTTTTCCGGCGACCGAATCGCACGGCGGCGGAACAGAGGGAAGAAAAGACGACGATACCGGCCAGCGTTGTACCTTTATGGAGTATGGATGGTTCAGAGAGGTGGCTGGCGACTTCGCGACCATGGTGATGTGGTTGGTTGCGCGGAATTGCCGGAGATGGTGCGAGAACGTCACGGCGGCGGTGGGCGGCCGAACGGCATGGCCGAGGAGAAACAGTTCCCTGGGGGTTCTTGTAGTACGTTGTTACTTCTCCTTTATCTTTTTCAAAATTACTTCCAAAATTATATAGAAACTCGAAAAATTTCTAAAATAGGAGTTGTGCAAAATAATGATCTCTAAAACTTTTATTAAACAAGTTTTGTCAAATTTCAAATATTTTTGAAATTGCAATTTGAATTTGAAAAAGGGTTTAAATCTTAACTTTTGGGATTTCAAAATTACTTTCAAATTTTAAATAAAAGATGAAAATCTCCAAAAATAAAAGTTGCTCCATTTTCCAAGATATACAACTTTCATTGAAGAAGTTTTGTGTGAAACTGAATAATTTTTGAATTGGAGTTTTAAAATCAAAAAGGGACATTTTCCATTTTAACAAACTTCGGGAATTAGTTCAAATTTTATTCAAAAACTTGAAAAATTTTATTTACCAAACTTGTAGAGCTCAAAGAGATGCACAAACTATATTTTTAAGGTTTTTCCAAATTTTGAATATTTTTGGGTGCAATTTGAAAAGGGGTAAAATACCTGTTGAAAATCGGGGTTTTGAAAAGGAATTGCAAATTCAAACTTTGGGCAATTAATTAATGGTGTTGAGATTAGTTTCACACCCAACCAATGGCACTATTTCAAAGTGCAAAGTTGATACTTTGAAATGATACCAAAGTTAGGTAACTTTTGTTTACAAAATTAATTATGGTTAGCTCCTCAAAATTAAAAATGATATTCAATTTCCAACACTTAGCCAAATTGACTTAGGGTTGGGATTTGAATTCAAATGCCAATTTTGATTCTTCCTTGCCATAATTTGACTTGTAAAACATGGTTAAAACGATAAACATAGTTAGCCAAGCACTAAATACATAACAAAGATCATTAATCTATACTAGGGTTTATTCAACATCATAAGCAACCAAGCCATGCTACACTTTAGGTCAAAATAAACCACATGCTTAACATACAAGACAAAGCATTAATCATGCAAGGATCATTAACACCATGAAATGCTTAGACTTTATACTTGGTAATCAACTTAATGATGCATATGACTATATGTTAATAGCATTCTCATCAAATTAACAAACATGATGCTTAATGCATAATATGATGACATGGTGGGTTTTGGTTAACGTAACACCAGAGGTGTTACAACTACAGAAGAGGCCATTGAGTCTGGAGGACCATTATGTAATAATCTCCTAAAAGACCAGGTATCAATTGGTTTGCCTCCATTGCGACATGAGGGAAGGCTTGATGGACGCGGGAGGATGGAACGGAAATCATTCATCCCGCCAGAGTACAACATAGTCCTAGAGGCACATTACAAAGATACTACAACAACTCATAATAATGGACCCATTCATCGAAAGCACAAGACATGAAAGAGCTTTGTGAGGAGAATCCGGGATGCACAAATGATTGGGTAGACAAGGAACACAAGCATCGGGTTCACCGCATGGCTAAAGAATTTGGACATGACGGAGGAATCGAAACCATCAAGATTTTTATCCGGACCATCAAGCCAGGTCACATCATGGCGGAGCTATGACATTAGTGCCTTCTCATTTTCCACCAGCTATAGGGACACCAAGAGCATGGCATAGAATAGTGGCGTTCGATGTGAGGCTGTAGATGATGCAACTAGTGACATAACTACATACTTTGGGTTCATTGATGATATATGGGAGGTTGAATATGGTCCACGCCTGCAGATTCCAGTATTTCGATGTCGATGGGTTCAAGATAAACATGTCACTGTGGATGACTATGGCCAGAGAGTTCTTGACCTAAGTAAAGTAGGTTACAAAGATGATCCGTGGATCCTTGCTAGCCGTGCTGCACAGGTCTTCTATGCGGAACAAATCCTTCCTAAGGATGAAAAGAAAAGTACCCAAAAGCCAAAGCACGTAGCTATCCCTAGAAAGCAACAAATTATAGGAGTTGATGGTGTAATAAATTTAGAGGATTTTAACCAGTTCAGCGAGATGTCTCTTTTTACAAACTTTCAAGAGAACATAAAAAATATTAAGAAAAGTATCCCACAAACCTTATTGCCCTGGGTGCACCACGATGGACAAGAAAGGACTGTAGCACGCTAGATTCTATATGCTATCATTACTCATGTAACTCATGTATCACTTATCATTTGTACCTTATGCTACTCTTTCTTATTAAGCAAGATGTTTACATTTCCCATTTGTTTTATACCTTTGGACGATGAAGTGTTCATATCAAGTGCTATTAATTATACATCTTTGTCACATGAAGAGCATGATTATAGAAAGTTGTAAGAAAAGTTGTAAATCTAGTCACAAGCATTCCAAAAAGTATTCCTTTTCTATTTTATGATATTTTTACAATTTATTACGGATTTTTAAATTTTCAAATAATCCTGATCCGTATTTTTAAATTTTCAAACAATCCTAATTAACAAACCATTAATTACTAATAAGTAAATTAATTAACAAACCTTAAGTACAGGGAATCACTAACCCTAATTAATAGTGCTATTAATTACTAACTAAATTAATTCATAAACCCTAAGTACAAATGAATACCTAACCCTAATTAACAAACCATTAATTACTAATAAGTAAATTAATTAACAAACCCTAAGTACAGGGAATCATTAACCCTAATTAATAGTGCTATTAATTACTAACTAAATTAATTCACAAACCCTAAGTACAGGGAATAACTAACCCTAACTAACAAACTATTAATTACTAATAAGTAAATTAATTAATAAACCCTAAGTACAGGGAATAACCAATCCTAATTAATAGTGCTATTAATTACTAACTAAATTAATTAACAAACCCTAAGTACAGGTAATAACTAACCTTAACTCTGGTGGAAACTAAAAAAATGTATTATACAAAGTGGGCCGTTAATGACCCCCGCCTGAATAAATGTATTAGTACAAACGGTATGTCTTAGCGGGCCGCCTGCATTGCTAATATATTTTGTACAGGCGGGTCAATATCGCCCGCCAGTGTAAAGGATTTATACAGGCGGGGGTCAAGGTCGTCCGCCTGCATTTAATCTGCTCAAATATAAAGTCCCGCGTGCGGCCGGCTTTAAATTTTCTAAGTCCGGTGGCGCGAGATTGACGAAACCCACGCCGTCGAGTACGAAATCCGCCGCCGCGCCACCACCTCGCTGGACCGCCGCCGCCACCACCTCTCCCCGCCGGACTGCCGTGTTACCACCACCAAGGCCGGCCGCGAGCCGCCGCCGGGGCGAAGGAAAGGACCCAGCGATAACGCTACTTGGCGGCTGCCGCCATGTAACCGAACCGCCGCCACCCAACTTCGAGACGGGCGGCGCGCCGGGCTCGCGAGCTCACCGACCGGCCGCGACCTCACGGGGCCGCGCATGCCCGCCGCGCGACCCCCCTACGAGGTGCGGACCCTGCCCCTACGAGGTGCGCCGCCGCCCCTCCCTAGCGCCGGCTGCCAGTGCCAAGCCGGGCCTTGCTAGGCCCTGTTGGGCTGGCGGCCGCCCTCGGCTGCCTTTTTTTTTCTTATTTTTAATTAATTATTATTTACTATTTTGTTAATTAATTAGTAATTAATGGTTGTTAATTAGGGCTAGTTAATTAGGGTTAGTTAATTAGGGTTTATTAATTAGGGTTTATTAATTAGGGTTTATTAATTAGGGTTTATTAATTAGGGTTTGTTAATTAGGGTTAGTTAATTAGGGGTTTGTTAATTAGGGTTTGCTACTTAGGGTTTGCTACTTAGGGTTTGTTAATTAGGGTTTGTTAATTAGGTTTTTTAATTAGGGTTTATTAATTAGGGTTTGCTACTTAGGGTTTGCTACTTAGGGTTTATTAATTAGGGTTTGTTAATTAGGGTATGTTAATTAGGGTTTCTTAATTAGGGCTTCTTAATTAGGGTTTATTAATTAGAGTTTGTTAATTAGGGTTTGCTACTTATGGTTTATTAATTAGGGTTTATTAATTAGGGTATGTTAATTAGGGTTTTTTAATTAGGGTTTGTTAATTAGGGTTTGCTACTTAAGGTTTTTTAATTAGGGTTTGCTACTTAATGGTTTGCTCATTATGATATGTGACTTGGAGTATATATTTACGAAATTATATACTTGTATTCCATGTTTATACTTATATTTCATATAGATGAGTACTCCATCGAATGGTGAGCAGGCCGATGCCCGGATAGAAACACCGGGATCCGACACCTCTGGATCCAAAACTTATAGGAGCCCGAGCGTATCACCACGTGAATCCTCTAGAGCTAAGAAGGCTCGTCTTGAGTTGGAACATGACCCGACATACGAGCCTAAAGCTGATCCGGATGATGATGAGGTATATATGGAAGTAAAGTGTCTATACGAGAGAATGCATGTGTATGTATGTACCTAACAATTGAATTGACAGGAGGTGTTCTCTCAAGTTGTTGCCGAAATGGAGGCAGAAGAACAAGATGTTCAGAAGGACACGGCGCCTCAAACGACCGGGACATCCTCCGAGCCAAGAAGTACAAAGAAAAAGAGTGATCGGGCACGAGGAGACAGATGAAGGAATAGATTTCCAGAAGAAGTTTATAGGATTACAGAGGTAAGTCCGAGCGGAGAGCCCTTAGCACCTCTAGAGGCGCTACCCAAATTTAGGGCCGCAATTGGATTTTTAGTAAAGGAGGAATTTGATATCACCTGGAGTGATTGGAGTATGGTGCCTGAAGTGAAGAGGACCAGTTGCTGGACTCGCTTGTGCACTAAGTTTATTTTCCCAGAGGGTACAGAAGTGTTGGTCAAGGGTTATGTCATGAAGCAGTTGGCAATATCATTCCGGGGCTATAGGCACGATATGAATAAAAAGTGGTTGCAGAAGGGGCGGGACCCGACGAAGCGGCACCCTATCACAGCGGATCAGTGGGCACGTTTTCGCGCCATGAAAGACTCGGACGATTCCAAGGCTAAGAGCAAAGCCGCCTCTGAACTCGTGAAGAGGAACAGGTATCACCACCACCTTGGCACTGGTGGTTACAAGGCCAAGATTCCTAAATGGAGGGCAGAAGACGATGCAAAGAGGAGAGAAGGCTATTTGGTATTGACCGATATAGTGCCTGAAAGGAGCGCGAATTGGCTTCGCGCTCGGAAGACAAACACTGAGAGCGATGAGATGTCCTGTCCCGATGAGATTAGAGAAGTTGTTGAGAAGGTTTTGGAAGCATCAAAGCTGGAAAAGACAGGCGCCTTCAAGTCACAGAGGGAGAGGGACACCCTTACCCATGATCTAGGTAACCATTCTTTTTGCATTTTATTCGAGTAAAATGGAAATTGACACTGACATGAAAGATCATGTTGTAGGTAACCCCGAGCATCCAGGCCGTGTACGGGGCGTCTCCTCCAAAAGAAGCTGGAAAGAAGGATTCGGTGATGAGTGGAAAGGCATGTATAAGAAAACAGAATGACATAAGAAGCAAATGAAAGATTTTTTGAGCAGCAGGCCACCAAAAAGTTTAGGGATATGATGGAAGACTTCTTTAAAAATCCTGATCCTAAAGTGATAAAGCGGTTGGTGGGAGCAGTGTCTGCTCAACAGATGTCATCACAAGCTCCTTCGCATATGCAGCTTGTCCCAGCTCAACCCTTGGGTAGCTAGGAGATGGCCACACAATCTATGCCCTTTCCAAGCAGTATAGCGTCAACAACAAATAAGAACCATTATCCAGTTGATGATATTGATAAACCTTGGCCTTGCTCCTTGGTCATATCCTATGGCCTTAGGAATCAGCATACAAAGCAACTGGCCACAGGCAATGCTATCCCAGGACGTAGTTTCCATGGTGTCGACATGCAAGATGCATACTGCAGGGTGGAAGTGTTGACGGTCGAGAGCGGATATGAAGACGACTTCATAGACATTTCGACCTCTGAGGGTATAGAGAAGCTTGAACAAGCAATCAACAACTTCATACAATGGCCGAGACGGTACGTAAGGTTGATTGATCCGCCAGCGCCACCCTCTCCAAGCATAGTGCCTCAACCATCCCAAGAGGCCAAAGCATTTGAACAGCCACCATCACCAATGCATGCTCCAGCATCCCTGTACATTTACGAGCCACCGCCATCCTCCCCAATACATGAGTTGGCATTCTCGCTGAATGAGCCCGAGGGGCCAGCCAAGGAGAATATGCCTGAGCAGCAGACTCCGCCAGCCAAGAAGGACACAACACGGGAGAAGGAGGATGAGCAAATTCCCCCACCACCACCAAAGCAGAAGGAAGATGAGCAAACTCCCCCACCAGCACCGGCCTCCAAGAAGGCGAAGAAATTTCCAATTCTAAAATTGATTTCTCCCTTTGAGCCAAAAAAGGGGAAAGCAGCAGGCACAGCTCTCTTTTTGAAAGGACTTGGAAAGCAGCGGACAGCACGACTCGTTGAGCTCGAACCGTCACAGAAAAAGGAAGTCGCCGCCCAGTCAACAGAAGCCGTGCCCCCATCAACGGAAGCCCCAAGTGGCGATGTACATGTCGAACAGCCATCAAGTACACCATTGACCCTAAAGGATATCAGAAAGCCAACGATTGATGATTATGTCAATGTCCCCAGTGACTATGTGCCCGGAAGGCCTATGCTCCAATGGACGGTGCTCGATAAGATTCAATGGACGATAAAAAGGTTTCATGACTGGTACATGAGAGCAGTGCATGCTGGCCTTCATGCAATTAGTGTTGATATACCAGCAGACGTGTTTGCTACTGGCACGGAAAAAAGCAGGGCCTTTGTTACCTTCGAGGACATGCACTTGTTGTTGGACTATAGGCGGCTTGACATCCAACTCATAACAATCTGGTGCCTATAAGTATCACTCATGCACACACATTTGTTATTATTAATATGTACTGTGAAACTCTAATATGCGGATGTTGTCTGTAGTTTGCAAGATCACGAGCAGAGGTCATTATCTACCGGATCGATGGTCGGTTATCTCGAGCCCTATCAAGTTACAAGAAAATATGCACAAATTTGTACTTGTCAAAGGAAGATAGAGCAAAGATAGAGAAGGATAAAACACCAAAAGAAGTTGCAGAAGCTATAAAAGAGTTGTAAAAGAAAATACGAGGATGATTATGCCCTCTATCTCGGTAGATCAATCTTTGAGATATAAGTACAGGGGATTTCATATTGGCACCTTACAACTTTAGGTAAGCGTGACTTCATATACGTACTTCAAATTATCGTGTAAACCTTAAGTACATGTGTCGCTCACTCATTTATTCATGCAGTGACTATTGGATTGTTTTTTATATTTATCCCTTTAAAGGGAAGGTGCTTTGTAACACCCCTAGTATTACGTTAACCTAAACCTGCCATGTCATCATCATCATTGCATAAGCATTCATGATTAGAAAACCCTAATGGAAATAACTAAGATGAGTTTATTTAATTCTATGGTTGTTTGCGCTTTTTCGTATCGTATGTGTATGTGTACACCATTTAAATTTCACTTGCAAGTTTAATTTTGAATTATAAAAGTAATCCACTAAAAGCAACCTTGGGGTGTACCAGTGCTTGGCTAACTCTGACTCACACCTCAAATATGTTTTACAAGTCACATGATACAAAAGCAAGAATCAAAATTGAATTTGGAATCCGAATCCCAAAACCCTAACCCAAGCGGGTTAAGTATTGGATTTGAATTTCAAGTTCACTTTTGAGGAGCTAACCATGATTAATTTTCTAAATAATAGTTGCTAACCAATGGCACTATTTCAAAGTATGAATTTTGTACTTTGAAAGTGTACTATTGGTTGGGTTTGAAAAGTACCACAACACCATTAATTAATTGCCCAAAAATCCAATTTGAAGTTTCTTTTCAAAATCCTGAAATTCAAAGTGTTTTTACCCCCTTCTTAATTTCATCTCAAAATATTCAAAATTTGGGAAAACTCCAAAAATACAGTTTGTGCATCTTTTTGAGCTCTACAAGTTTGGTATATAAAGTTTTTCAAGTTTTTGAATAAAATTTGAAATAATTTCAAAAGTTCTTTAAATTGGGAATTGTCCCCTTTTGATTTTTAAACTCCAATTCAAAAACTGTTTAGTTTCATGAAAAACTTTATAAATGAAAGTTGTAGATCTTCAGAAATGGAACAACTTTTATTTTTTGGAGATTTTTATCTTTTATTCAAAATTTGAAAGTAATTTTGAAATCCCAAAAGTTGAATTTAAACCCTCTTTCAAATTCAAACTCCAATTTCAAAAATATTTGGATTCTGACAAAACTTCTTTAATAAAAGTTGTAGAGCACAAAAGTTTGAGCAATCTGTATTTTGGAAGATTTTTGAGTTTAGTTCAACTTTTGAGAGTAATTTGAAAAAGAAAACAAAAATATCTACGCTACAGTAATCTGGGGGGAGAAGTTGATCTTCTCTCTGCTTTGTGCCCATGCCGCCGGCCGCCGTGGCATTCCGGCATCTTCCCGGTTTTCACGCACCTCCGACCACCTGTCTGCCTTCGTGAAGTCGCCCGCCACCTCTCCCTCTCATCCATGCCTATATAAATTGAGCAGTGGCCGTCGTCGTTCTTCTTTCTCCATTTTGTTCATCGCCGGCCGAATTGAGTCACTGACAAAATTCGTCGTCATTAAGCCATCACCGTGCAATTGTTCCTGCCACCTGCTCCGCAACTTTGTTGCGCAACCATTGAACCAGATAGCAGCACTTGTCATCGTCGATTTTGCCCTGGCCGCCGTGTTCTTCTTCACTGCCGGCGGGAGCACCGCCGTGAGCATCCTTCTCTGGCCAGACCCAACCAAAGCAACTCGTCCTCATATTTCTTTTGTTTTAGCTTCTTCTTGCATCTCTGATCACGGTCGACCTTCTCTTTTTCACAGCCGACGACTCGACACATTGGAACATCACCAAGATCTTCAGTTCACGCTGCCGTGAGCGCCCTCACCGCCGGTGGCATCTCTCCGCGCGATTTTAGCCGCAACCGTCTAGCTAAGTGAAGTCTGGGTGAGCTTCTGAGGCTACTTGAGCTGTTAATTGAACTTTTATGGCGTTGTATTCACCGGAACGCCAGACGGCCGGTGAAGCTCGCCGTGTGACCCGCCGCCGCCGTCACGGTCTAGCTGGTTAGCTACGGTCTAGGTGCTCAATAGCTAGTTGGTTGAGTTCGTATGAATGAGTTGCGTGTGCCAAGGGTGTCGGTTGCGCCGAAGGAACCGCCGGTGACCTTCGCCGTCGTGTTCGGCCGCCGCCGAGCCGCCGTGGTCGCTGTCAAGTGTGCTCCGGTGGTTGGCTAGGGCGTGTAGTACTTCGTTGGACTCGTCTCGGTGAGAGGAAGAAGTTAGGGTAGTCGGTTTCGTCGAAGAAATCACCACCGGGCGGAACGGCCGGGCAGCTAGCGCCGCCGTCCCATTCACGTCGGAAAAGAGGGAGGAGGAAGAGAGCCGACCCGGCCCCGGGCTGTCGAGAGAGAGAGGGGAGCGCAGCAAGCCGTGTCCGGGCAGGCCTTGGCCAAGCCAAGCAGGCACCGCCGCACTGTGCACGCCGGATGGGCCGCACAAGTGAGCCCAAAAAGGAGAATGGTTTCGTTTTTTTTTTTCCAAATTCAATTTCTAAAGCTGTTTTTCACCTTTTTGTGATAATTTATTCTGGGCAAATAAAAATGCAACAAAAATATGTATGTGATCCCCGTGCCATGCTCTACACCAAAAAAATACTAACTTTGTTTTTCCAATAAATGTTATTTATGCAATAAATTGCTCTTTTAATTAATAAGTGCCACTTCAATGATTTTTAATAATTAAAAATAAGTCCAAAAATTATGAAATTTGTTTTGTGTGCTAATTAGATGATAATGATCTTAATTATGAAGTTTGATCATGTTTTGACTAATTTTTGTATTATGCTTAATTAATGCCTTTGTTTTAATTAATGTTTAATTAATTAATCCTTTGATGAATTAGGGTTTGATTAATCTCTAATTAATAAGTTAATTAGTGGCTTTCAACAACTGTAAAAATGGTTAATAAATTAGTAATTAACCTTAATCACTATTAGGGTTGCTTGATTTTGGATTGAGTGATGACCCTAGGTCATTAACCCTAATGACCTTCGGGATTTTATGTTGATTGCGTACCGTTAGTCCGTCGTCATCGACGCTAACTATACTTCAATAGTACAACCTTACCGTGAAGAAAAGTTGTACTAAAGATAGGTTAACAATCGTTGCATCATTATCGCATGCTCTTTTTATTACTGCATCGTAATCATGCATTCCACTCGTGTAGCTGCGTCGTCTGAGGAGGGAGTTGATCCAACTCCTGTTTTCAAAGAAGGTGTTCAGCGTGAAGAGGTTGGATCCAATCTCGGTGATTGGGTAGCTGCTCCTAACTTCGTCGAGCCCCAAGGCAAGCCCCGGATGCATTCAACCACCTCCTTGTATTTTAAAAAGCTTTTATATTGTATGTTGATGGTATGATGCATTAGGTGTTAGGAGTTGTGTGATATCCTACTTTGATGCATTTACCGTACCTTGATATATTACCCTGGATACTTGTTTTGATTTCGAAATGCTTAGTATACGCTTAGCCTTGCTACTAGAATAGGATTTTGATAAACTATTTCCAAAAGAGTGATAACCATACCCCCTGAGGGGAAGTTATGAAAACCTGATGTTGCTTGTTGTTTATCCTTGTTCCGACGGGGTCAAGGGTACACAACAAGGGCATGATGATGAGTAAATCGAGACCGGGTGGAATGACTTGCACCAGGATGGGCTAGTGCCCTGGTGTAGTGTCGTCCACTTGTGAGTCGGTTAAGGACCGTCCGTTGTGGTGATCCTGTGGTCAAGAAGGTTATTAGATAGCACTAGTCGCATGCTAATGGCGGTAAGCTCCCTTGTACTATCCATGACGAGAACGGACAACCGGGACGAGCGTAGCGTGTACCCATCCCACGGGGCCACCGTGGAAGGGGACCGCGGCGTAGGGAGATGGTGTACTGTACCCTCGTAGCTAGGACCCGTTCTGGCAGGGAGAAATACAAGCGTGAGTTGATGTATGTAAGATATTGGTCCTGCATACATCGTGTGGCTAGGAAGCCCCAGCTGGGTATATTAAGCGATTCGAATCGTCGTTGCTCCACGATATGGGAGACTTGACCAAGCGTCAGCATCGTAGTAATAATGGAAGTTGTGAGATTGAGAAGTTTTGAATCCGTTACATGTTTGACAAGTGATTGTTATAGTAAAGTAAGGACTGGCTTAGTCTCTTTTCGCAAAAGGTGTCTTTTGATCTTGCTAAAGCCTCACCTTGATTCCTATTAGCCAGCATCCCTGAGTCTTCTCCCCAATTTTTGGTCGGGTAAGTCTTGCGGAGTACTTTTGTACTCAGGGTTTGTTCAACCCCTGTTGCAGGTGGACCGTGTGAACAAGACCGCTATGGCCCTTGTTGCATGACGGTCGTCGAGGAAGGATCTGATGAGGAATAGATTGTGTGGCCCGTGGGCAGGGCACTTTCGTTGTGTGGCTTGTAATAAAGTTAAGTAATGATACTTCCGCTGTTATGCAATAATGATACTCTGGTTTGTATAAGTTTTACAAATGGTTTGCAAATTAAGTTATTGTAAGTCTTCCGCTACTACGGTATTTTGTATGAAAACTGTTGTAATACTGTGATGCCTCTGTAAGTATCGATCCTGGAGAAATTATGGTTTATCGGGGGTTCACCCGACGGAACATTCTAGGTTATGTGGTGTACAAGTATAGCTGACAGAGGTCTTAGGGACAATGTCAGGTGCTTGTGGGCCATATAATTTAGAAGGTTCTGCCACATGCTTGTCCTAGACTCCTTACATTTTCCTCCCGAGAAGTATCAACCATTCTTGGTTCAATTAGAAAGGTGAGCTAACATGCAACCATATGCGTACTTATATGAATTAGAGTTTCAAAATAACTTTAGTGATTTATATTCGATATCTACAGGGCATGGCGGTTTTATAAGAAACAAAAAGGACCGGTCGACGCCGCACGCTCAGATCCTAGGGTGCCATTGACGATACAACACCACTATCGGTAAGTTGTCCGAACACATATCATCATATAAATAATACATAAGGCATGACAATTTTAGAATAATCTGTTGCTCATTATATAGTGCTACAAGCAACCACCTGGATCGGCCTATTGTGGGTACTATGTCTGTGAGTTTATAAGGCAGCGGGGACGATATGTCAGGGATAAAAATATGGTAAATAATATTTATGTATGAAGTTTTCTCGTTAAAGTTGCAAATATATATATTGGACATGTGTCAATGATGCTTTTAAACTTTGTTTCCAGCCGCAAAAGCAAGGAAAGGACGTGCCCTTTACACCAACGACTCTGGAAAATATAGTAGCCGACTTGTGCGGTTTTATTATGAGAGAAATAATTCCAAGTGACGGAGCATATTTTGATCATGAGGGCGATTTAGCAAGTGATAAATTTAGAGTCTTGCCGACAGATATAGCGAGTGTCTAAATGAAGTGAAATGACATGTAAACACTTTGTATGGTTGTGCGGATAACATTGACGTGTATATATGTAATTTTATGGTTGATGTTTGATTTCATGTTTACATATCTATAATATATATATATATATATATATATATATATATATATATATATATATATATATATATATATATATATATATGATGTATGTATGATGCAATTTTATGGTTCATGTTTACATATCTATAATATATATATGTGATGACATAGCACTGTCTTGTGATGGGAAAAATTAAAATTTGAAATATATATAAAAAATTATTTATACAGGCGATGCAGTGTGAGCCGCTTGTGAAAAAAAGGTTTTTCACAGGCGGCTCACCTAGTCGGCCCGCTTTGTATAAACATACATTTACACAAGCGGGTGACTAAGTGAACCGCCTATGAAAACCTAATTTTCACGAGGCGGGGTATGACGGTGGGCTTGGCCGCTGTGTAAATGCTTCTACCACCTTTGTACAAATGTTTTTTACGTACGATTGTCTAACATACAGAAATCATGAACATATGCAAGGACATGTGCCCATTCATCATGCGCGAGATTATTCATTTCGAAGGAAAATATGATAATATACCTCTGAGTTAGCATGGCCGGAGTACCAAAATCTTGTAGATTTTGCTAGGCTAGAACCAAAGAAAGATGATTATTAGAAAATTCAGGGAAATATGAGTTGAAAACTTTGATGTATACATATGTATGCTATGTTTGATGATATACTTGATGTCTATGGTATAATGAAGTAAATATTGTTTTTATTATGCATGGAAATATAATTGCCTGCCATGTATATTTGGGTTTAATTGAATTTTTGAAAATAACTGTCGCTGGGAAAATGTATGCCGGGAACATTTAAAATTTTAGAAACAATTCACGACATCTATGCTTATAAAACGGAGACGGTGATTTTATAGAAACCGTGTATAAAAATATGTTTACCTAGGTGGTTTAATTAAGTAACCATTTGTGTAAATACATTTATACCGGTGGTTGTCTTAACCAAACCACCAGTATAAACATAATTAAATTGGAGGTTGTCTTAAGCAAACCACCAATGTAAACCAATTTACATTGGTGGTTCTTCTGACTAATGAAGTTCGTGATTTTTACTAGAGTTTTATACTGGTGGTTCTTCTGAATGCGCTAGCGAAGTTTGTGATTTTCACTGATCTTTTACACTAACGGAAGCATCACTGATCTTTTACACTAGCGGAAGCTACAAACACTAGTAAAAATAGGTTTAAGACTGTCAATATAAATCTTTGTTGTACTAGTGGTACCATATATTTTCATGCACAATTAGTGTATTGCGCCGATTAAAACGACGTAGCTCCTGACAAAGCTCACTGTATCAATCTTATTAGACTGACACTGATTAATGCCATTTGTTGTAGTTGTAGCCTAGGACTAGTGCGTATTCAATGAGCAACTTGAGCATGTATATCGTGCCAAATGCTTGGCAGTCCCGGTTCATGAACCTTGCTCTGCCGCCGATGATATATACAGGTCCAATAAATTAAAGAAGATAAAATAACACGGGCTCCAATTGCGTATGGACAAAATAAATTTGGGATTTGTGGATGTGAAGGGAATTCAGATGCACGTATATATAATCCACAGCAAGACCAAATCAAGACAAAGCGACGATGACATGTTGTCACGTACTCATAGTTTTGTGTTTCTTTGCTAGCTACTAGTAGAAACGTTCGTGGAGGCCACGAACAAAAATGAAAAACGATATCGCACATAAAGATACCCTCTCTATTTGTCCTTACTTATCATGCGCCGATTAAAACGAAGCAGCTCCTTACTCATTAACGTGGATTACTAGTAAATAATTGATCATAAAAAGAATACCGAAGCAAAATGCAGGATTGGGAATAATATTGTACGTACTGGTATATGTGATTCAGGTTTCAGAACCTAATTATTATTATTATTGTCGTATTGTTTTTTGGAATTATTATTGTTCTATTGTTGATTGCCTATGTGAAGGGAATATCAGAACATGATTATCAGTAGGTGCAGCAGGAGGAACCGGAAACTCGAATCCCGGCCCCACCCTACACTGGCCGACAGGTGGGGCACGATGTCCAGCCAGCCGGCCGGGCCGGTGCTCCACCTTGTCACGTCTTGCAGGCGGGCACGCACGACGCGGCCTGGCGGGGGCAACCGCGGTCGTTAAGCGCTTATCATTGTCTTTCCCGCGTCGCCGCCACGCCTTAGCTTTGATTGCTGCCTAATCAGTACACCAATCAGGTTTGGACGACGACGGAGACCAAGAGGAGCTTGCGTTGGTTCCCAACCTCCAACCTCGCAATCCAAAACAGATTCGAGAGAGAGAGAGAGAGAGAGAGAGAGAGAGAGAGAGAGAGAGGAAGCCGATCGAACAGCTAGCTACCAGCGCCGCCGTGCGTCTTCTCCGTCCCGGCCGGCAGGGCTGACGAGCTTGGAAGAGCAGTGACGCGGTGCCGAGCCGGCCGGAGGATTCTGGAGAGGGGCGCGCGCGCCGCCGTGGCTCCGCCGCGTATGCCTACTTGTTGATCGTGGGGAGTCGGCCGTGAGAGGTCGACGACGTCTTGACGATGATGGGGGAGCAGGCGCCGGCGCCGGACCGGAGGAGGCTGTATCAGGTTTGGAAAGGAAGCAATGTAAGCCCTGGTGCCTCTGCTTTATCACCGTTAATTCCTGCAAAATGTCTATGAATTTTAGAACATAACTTTTCTTTTGTTTTGCTCTCGAGACGAATAGTATTGTTGTCCGCCATCTTTTTAATTACGGAAAAATAGTAATGTGATTAGCTGTAGCCGATCATAGGATTTTCAGCTTGATTCAGATAGTACCAATGTAGCCGTAACAGTGCCTGAACTGAATTTTTCAGAAATTCCTCTTCGGCGGGCGGCTGATTTTCGGCCCGGACGCGGGCTCCCTCTTCCTATCCACAGTCCTGATAGCTAGCCCGCTGGCCGGCCTGTGCTTCCAGTGCGTCACCAAGCTCAGTTCCGGCAGCTCAGAGAGGCAACCGCTCGGCCTGCCGGTCCTCTTCGTCACCATCGTTCTTGGGCTATTGGTGAGCGCGCGCGAGAGCCTGACTCACTCAACTGCATGCCGGCCGGCTGGCTGTCGATCACGATTGCTAATCATCCATCCGTTCTTTGCATCGCATCGCAGGATCTGGCGTTCTTGTTCCTGACGTCGAGCAGGGACCCCGGGATCGTGCCGAGGAACGCGCGCCCGCCGGAGCAGGAGGAGCGCGGCGGGGACGACATCGTCGCCGGCGATGACGACGACGCCGTCGTCACGGCGTCCACCGAGTGGGTGATGACGATGAGCGCCGCGAACCCGGGCCTCCGGCTGCCGCGCACCAGGGACGTGGCCGTGGCCGGCGGCCACGTCGTCCGGGTCAAGTACTGCGACACGTGCCTGCTGTACCGGCCGCCGCGGGCGTCGCACTGCTCCATCTGCAACAACTGCGTCCAGAAGTTCGACCACCACTGCCCCTGGGTCGGCCAGTGCATCGGCCTGGTGAGTAGTATGAGTATATATGTCACGCCGGGGCAGGGCATGGCCGCATGCGTTGAGCTGACACCATGAATTGCACGCAATGCAGCGCAACTACCGCTTCTTCTTCCTCTTCATCTCGACGTCCACGTTCCTGTGCGTCTACGTCTTCGTGCTGTCCTGGCTCAACATCGCCGCCCAGAGGCCGGCCCACGGCGGCTCGCTGCTGAGGTCCATGACCGGCGAGCCGCTCTCCCTCGTGCTCATCGTCTACACCTTCGTCGTCGCCTGGTTCGTCGGCGGCCTCACCGTCTTCCACATCTACCTCATCAGCACCAACCAGGTATGCCTATGTCAGAGCCGGCCGGAGCCGCCGGAGACATTCATCTCCAAACCAACCCACCGCTATATATGCATGCAATTCACGATCGATGTTCATTCGTTTTTGTGCAGACGACGTACGAGAACTTCAGGTACCGCTACGACGAGAAGGAGAACCCGTACAACAGGGGCGTGCTGGCCAACGTGTCCGAGGTGTTCTGCACCGGGATGCCGCCGTCGCTGAACAATTTCCGGGCATGGGTGGAGCTGCTGCCACCACTGGCACCGGAGGCGTTCGACGGCGGGCCGCTCGCTTCCAGAAACAAGATCGACCTGGAGATGGGCCACAAGGCCGTGCAACACCCTGCTGGTGTTCCAGCCATCTTGCAGGGGCTGCATTACTTGGAAATGGAGAAGAACAGTGCCAGAGTCCACATCAAGGACCGGCAATCCGCGGAGGCGCCGGACCCCTTCATCATCCCGGAGGCGCCGGCGCCGCCACACGCTGGGGCAGGAGGAGATTCGTCTCCAGCTGTGTTTGTCCATGACGACGACGGAGTCGAATGAAGCGATGAGTAGCGGCAAGATTTCGGGAAATCATTGTGATCATTGGAACTGAGGTTGCACGATGATAAGGCACTTGCAATCCATTTTTGGACAATCTTTGGAACTCGAGACGAGGTTAAACATCGTGATAGTTTATGATCTTGTGATACATTGAAATAGGTGAATTCTTCGCGTAAACTTAAGGTGCATTTTTTTTTTGGCGAATTAACTTAAGGTGTAATTTTACAGGAATTTCACATATTTATGTTGTATATATATGTTGAAGCCTCGATTCATTGCTTCCATGTCAGAATCTCCAATTTAGTTTGTTTGCAAGAGGGTAGCTAATTCGTTATCATGATGATAGTCACGCCGATAGATTGTAATGGTGTCGTTCCTCTTTGGAGAAAGAAAGTGATACGATCAAACCTTATCTTGGTGTCGTTCATCTTTGGAGAAAGAAAGTGATACTATCAACACACGTTATCTATCCATAAAGTGATTGGCACATTGCACTATATAATATCTAATATCTGGAAGAAAAGACTAACTTATTATATAAGTAACGTGTGTGAAAGAGATTTGTCTTAAAACTCTGCTCAAAGATATGTTCATAGGCATGTAGAGCTTCTTCAAGAGTTTGACCTATTTTATAATAGATCTAGCAAGTTAACATAAGAAATAACAAACTTATATTTTGTTTTTCTCCAACAATCTCTTTTAGTAACCTTACAAAAGATCTTTTTATTGAAAATCCGGAACTATTTCTAACTAACCAAACCTTTTTTAAAACACTTTTCTTGTCTCTTACTCATGCAATTGCGCAGGTGGCTGGAGATGAGGAAAAGCTGGCTTGAAGGGAAGGAAAAGAAGTGGGCCGAGCCCAGACGACGGATGGGGGACTGGCAAGGCCTGTGACTCTGTGAGATGAGGAGGTGCTAGCCAGTGTGGGAGCAAAGGAGATAAGCTAAGAGAGAGTTTTCTCTTATTCCTTCTCAGGAATTTTTGGACAAAACAAACTCTAATCAAACCGTTGATAAACGTTGTTGTTTGAACAGGGGAGTTAAAGAGTTAGGGTTTAATTTTAGAAAATGAAGAGATCATATAAGAAGTGGTTACATGCTAAATTCGAAAGGTGCATGCTTATGGTGCAGAATGCTCGCTCTATCACATTTCCAGAGGGATGATGCTATTGTGGGGCAATATACTTATAAAGATATAATGTGGTGCATGTAGTAACCTATTTATGCTGTTATTGGCATGAAAGGTGTATTACCTATTTACACTCAGGTAATATTGTTTCTTCAATGTATTAATATTTTTTTTTTATTTGGCTCTTATCTAATACTCTCTTCGTTTCAAATTATAAATCGCTTTGACTTTTTTAATTTATCTATTTTGTTACATATTTAGACCTACTATTATAACTAGATGCATAGTAAAATAGATTTACCAAAAAATCAAAATGACTTATAATTTAAAATAAGTAACAACAATTTCACAATTGGATAATCCATCCGGCTATGCGTAAGGCGCGTTCCATGATTGGTCCCTTCAACTTTCTCTTTTTGGACGCTTGCGTCTGGTTGGGTTGTCGATCCACCGGTCCACCCCATCCTGACACGGACACGCCGTCGCTCTCTGACGCAAACCCGCTAGTCGCGGCTGCCCTTTCGAGCAGAGCCGGGAGGTAAACCCTGTGAGTAGAGCGTAGGCGATGACGCTCATTTACTTTAAACTGCAGCCCTCGTGTCCTGATCAACTGAGCAGTGACCTGAGCTAAAGAGTGACTAGTGACCTCGACGCACCAATCCAACTTCGACTACTTCGGTGATCTACTGGCCACACATTGCCATGTTTTTCTTTAACATATTCTTTTACTTTGTTTTTTAGGGACTAGTGCACACAAAAATAGTTTGTTTTATATTAATGAACAAAAATAATGCCTAGTAAAGGTACGGTCTTATGGAGCAATAGCCCTTTTTTGGATAACCGAGCACTTAGCCTTCTTGAGTTCTTGTTCTTTCTCTCTTAACCGCTGGTGGGTGGCCCAGAATCAGACAAACTGATTTTAAGTTTTTAACTTCCAAGGGACTTGGATTCCAAGGGCCTTCATAACGCATAACACCATAGTTATGCTTATTAAGACACTATTTGTTTCTTTTGTCTATAATTTCATGAACTTTTTTTATTATTATGGTTTAATATAAGTTGTTCTCCATTCCAAATACATTGCATTTCACTACTACAAAAATGATTTTGGGAGGCGGCGGGTTTTCATTAACCGTGGCTTTTACAAAACTAAACCGCCTCAGTTAATGCCACGATTAAACGTGGCGGTCATTTTTCATTAACTGTGGCGGTCACAACTAACCGCCATGTGAAATCAATTTTTCGTGGCGGTTAAAAGACAACCGCCACCCAAAATTGATTTACAGAGGCGGGCCTTATAAGAGGCCCGCCACAAATGTCTTCATTTACCATGGCGGCCTCCTTATAAAGGCCCGCCACGGTTAATAAGGCCAGGCCCGCTCGGAATCCATCCAGGCCCAGTTTGGCCCGATAAAAACAGCACAGTATAAATATGGACGAAACCCTATATCACTCTTCCTTACCCACTCAGCGCATCTCTCTCTTTTCTCTCTCCCTCTCTCCCCCGGCGAGCCGGCGCCCCCTCTACTCCGCCGCGCCCACCCCCTTCTACTCCGGCCGGCGGCGGCGGGTGGCCACCGCGCCCACCCCTTTGACTCCGGCGCCCGGCAGCGGCCCTCCTCCACAAGGCGGCGGCGGCCCTCCCCTTTCTCTCTCTCTCTCTCTCTCTCGCCGCTTGAGGGCGAGATCTCGGCCATCGGTGGCTAGATGGCCGGCCGGAGAGGCGAGCCTCAGCGGCCCCGGCCGGATCCCGATGGGAGAGGGCCGACTTCAGCCGGCGGCCGGCGGATCTCGGCGGGGGAGGGGGTGGATCAGCGCGGCGGCTAGATCGGCGGCGGCGCTCCCCTCCGGTGGCGAGCGCGGGGCGGGCGCTCCTCCGGTGGCAAGCGGGTGTGACGCGGCGGCGCTCCTACCGGGTGGCGAAGCGCGGGCGCAGGCGACGGCGCTCCCGGGCTTCTGACGACGGCGAGCGCAGCGGCGGGCGTACGGCGAGCGCTGGCACGGGCGTGGCGGGCGGGCGCGGGCTGTAGCAGGTGGACTCACCGGTGGGCTCCTGAAACGGGCTTACCGGTGGGCTTCTATTTTTTTTAATTTTTGAGTTGATTTATTGTGGCGGGTGCTAGAACCGCCACCATAAACATTTGATTTATGGTGACCTTAGCACCGTGGCGGTTGGCAAAACCACCACGGTTAAGCAATTTTGACTGTCAACATTAATCTTGTTGTAGTAGTGTTTGCTATGCATTCAAATACACACAATGTCTAGATATATAGTAAAAGCAATGTATTTTAAAAAGGCAAAACACCCTATAATTTGAAACATATGAGTATCTGCTTAAATGGTAGAGGAAGCCCCTCCTATCTTCCCAAAACATTATTTACACAATCCATTCATAGACAAACACTTTGATGGATCCTTCATCACATTACCTACTTCTAGAGACAGTAAAGCTGTCATCTCTCTTACACTTTAA
Organism: Chrysopogon serrulatus; assembly: GCA_015844335.1. Lineage (NCBI taxonomy): Eukaryota > Viridiplantae > Streptophyta > Magnoliopsida > Poales > Poaceae > Chrysopogon > Chrysopogon serrulatus. The sequence continues at coordinate 191,773 of JADLZL010001081.1, forward strand.
CTTACTTTGTCTATTAATGGGATGATTGGTCATGATCTTTCGATAGCGATTGATAACTCAATTGGTGGTGTGGATGATGTTCACAGGCGACTACAATTGTTCAACGATGCTGCCCCTTAGCAACCGGTACACTAACTTCAATGGTTGCTCGCATTTTGTGGAGCATGGTCAACCCGACCACGAAGGCGTTTATCCTACAAGCAATCGAAGAACCAACAAGCTAAGAACAATTAGAATAAGCACTGAACTGTTACACTAATATGAAGATTTCAATATAAAAACACAGGATGGTGGGGTTCTATAGACTAGTAGTGGTCTAACCAACACGTGCGCTGCAAGGCAAAGTAGCACGCAATGGCTTAATTGAAATATATAAAATCCAATCTATTCTTGGTGGCTCTAGAGACCTATGAGTAGATGGGAGAACAGCTACATGGGCTTTGGGGTCATGTTTCATCCTTAAGAGCTGTTTATGGGTCATGAGGCAAAATAGAGTGGCGCAATACCATGGATCACCAGGCCAAAATAGCCAAGGCTTTTTGCACTAAGACGACATGTAGGAGAGAATATTAATTCTTTGCAAGTATCTAGCATTATACACTTTGCTTGTACCTGTGATGCTTTATTTGTAAGCTTGGTTATTCTTAACTTCTTATTTGCCAAACTTTGTTTCACCTATAACATCTTCTTTAGACATGTACCTACTTAAATAAAATTATCTACCTTTTCATTGACCATAGATAAATAATCCATAACTTCTATTCCATTGCGTAATTATCTTTGAGATCCACCACATGAGATCCACTCTTGTCCTTTTCCTTATTTATTTTTTACATATGCATATGCATACAACTTTCTTTTTATGTCATACTACCCTCCATATATGCTACAACTTGAAAGGCTTATTCATTTTGACATCCACATGTGCGCGTGTCGCACATGTCTATCCACTAGCCACACAAAAATGGTTCTAAAAAGAAAATGAACATTTAATCCACATCCATTCAGTATCAAACCATATAGGTGGTCATTGAAACCGAAACAACATTAGTTCAATCCCAACAGAATCTTGTTCGAAAACAATGGCTGCGGTGGGGGAACTTGAGATGCCCTAGGTGGAAAAAGGAATTGAACTGTGACTATAATCATATATTGCTACACTATAGCACAAATGAGATATAGGCAAATTTTACATCAAGAAAAAGGAATTTGATCGTTTCTACTTGCAACCCTATACGAATGATCAAAATTTGCAACCACTAGAATCTAATGATCAATTAATTTACATCCAAAAACTTTGTGCATAGACAAGAGTTTAATGGAAGGATTTGAGGACATCACTTTGTATATGCTTATAGCAGCCATTGGAAAGGTATCACTGGAGGTACAAAGTAGAATTTGTGGCCTCGAAGTAAAATATGAGTTTTGAGCCTGTCAGAGTTGTATTGCCCATGGAAGAAAAGGCATAATTATTATTACACTAGAGGTAATCACAATGATGAGTCAATTTTGGTTCAGAAAATATTGTTAGTACGCAAGCTTTACTAAAAAAAATTGGAGGACAATGTTGACAGCCAAAATTATCCAAGAGGTGGTCCTAAAGTTGTTTGTAGAAATCAGCTACAAACCAGCCTTGCCCGGTTTTCTAACTTTGTTAGAATGCGAAATGGATTTCATCATTGTATTCCTCTCATCAATACGATAAAAAATACATATAATATATATGGAGTCCAGATGAATAAATCATGCTCCTGAAAAAAAGATACCTTCCAAAAACAAGCCTAGGCTAGTTTTGGTACTATTCAAATCGGTCTAGGTGGGTTTTTCCATCAAACAGACCCTTTTACTGTCAAGTTTGGATTTGGGTCATATTTGATGTGGTTTACAAGGGATTTGATCCCCCATAGGGTAAGTCCATCCCATCGTTTTTATATAAAGAATAACAACCGATTGAAGAGAGTAAAATGGCACAAAAACAAATCAATATAGTTTTTACCTGTCTTTTATTCTAATCTTTGCCAATAACCTTGCCCTGACAATGTTCTTCCTAGGTTTTCCTGGGTGAGAGCTTCAACAGTTTTTTGCTAGTTTGTCCGAAAACTAGCCGTTGTTCATCACATGAAGCTGCCACTTGATGGTTTGGCCGTAAACTTTGCCATTCTTTACTGCAAAAGCTTGTTGGTTATCTGTTGCATTCTTGTATTTGTTTGCAGCCTGTGCATTCTAGTTTTTTTAATCGTGGGAGTGGTATTGGATCAAGATACACATTTACATGCCCTTCCCTCAAGGGAAAGAAAAATTATTCCAGTAGTGATATCACCTGATGGTAAGTTAGTTACACGGGGTGATAAAAAAGAAGTTAGTTACAAGGGACATGGGCATAAAATCAACAGCTTCACCAACAACCCAAAATGGCCTCGGAAAAGAACCAATTAAAATGGAAATATACAAGCAAATAAAAAAGAAAAACCACACTCCAACATCAGAAAAAAGGTGCTTTGTGAGGGATATGGACGCAAGGTTCCAGTATGGAGTCCTTGTCACGCGCTGATAGCCACATTGAAAAAGAAAAGGGCGAGAGAAAGAGAGGAGCAGAAATTAAATAATCTTTGTCTAAATAGCAAGCAAACGGTTCCAAAGCCTCCTCTGGGTTCATCTGTGCTGTGAAGACACTGATATCTTCGCCTTTGTCCTGTACTCGCCACTGGATTGAAGGTGAAAGGTCCACTGCCACGGATTCCTTGTACGGTGAAAATATGTGGGAATAAATCTTCTTTTAGGCCTCCTTTGGTTTATATAAGAAAAATAGAGGAAAAAGGTAGGATCGTAAATCCTTCAGCGTTGATGCCTTCTGTTCACACACGAATAGCTAGAGAATTGGAACAGTGTAGGAAATTTTTCTTTGCCTTTTATTTTAGAAAAAAAATATAGCTAACTTAGCATCCATTCAAACCTGTAAAATTCGTACATTTTTCATACGGTCTATCCAAGTAATCATTCCTTCAAAATTCCTAAGTTTTTGATCCTCTATTTTGCAACTGTATTTTTACGAAATGTTTTTGTGTTCATGTGTTTAAAGGGCAGCTAGTCATATGATTCCACGATGATGGCTGTGTTTGGCTGGTTGGTGCTGGTCTAGAAGCGGTTTTACCGGCTAGTTGAACAGAGATGGGAGAGGGAGAAAATCTGCCAGCACCAGCTGGAAATAGAGCAGCCGAACACAATCGATGTCTTTTCTTCATGCTCATGGTTAGAATCTCCATAAGTAGGTATGGATTTTGTATCTCTAGACATCTAAATTATCCAAATGTACGGATATTCATATTTATATTATGTTGATTGTTCACTTGAGTTCCAACTTCCCTGAATCTATTTGTCACTATTTTTGTATATTTCATTCAAATCTCTATTGAAAAAGGTGAAATATCCAACATTCTTCATATTCATGAAGAACAAAGTATACAGCGAAACCATCTAAAACTACCATTATAAATGATATATTTTTTATTTTTAATATTATAAATGATCTGTATTATTTAAATTGTTTAAATGCAATATTTATGGAAAATAATGACATTTTATTAATTTTAATATTAGTATATAAAGGTTAAGTTTAGTTATTATTAATATGGCTAATCATACTAATTCAAATACTTTAGTTTATTTTATATTTTGATGATTTTTTAAATAGTTCTAATCTATTTATTGATAATATATTTGTAATATTTATTAATGACTTTGTATATTTTAAATATTTATTAATAAACATGTTATTTTATGAGTTGTCCTTTTCTACGTGTGTTATTGTACTCACATTTGAAATCACTACTAGATAATAATTTTGTTCTACTAAATCTATCGTAAGTAAATTAATTAATACTTGCTATTTTCAAAATTACGTGGGTATTCAAATGTGAATCCAAAATAAAAAATATCCATTTTTGATTCACAGCTCATAACACCCATATTCTAATTAAACTATGATAAACAGTGCTATTTGAATTCAAACACATGCGCATTCAACCCGAATCAATCCCTGTCCATAAGAACTAGTTGCTCGTGATACTTTGTTTCATGTTAACACATAACACAACCATATAGTTTTTGTCATACACCTCGATTGACATCTGAGTATCTGACAATTTTTGTTCCTACATGTCATAAACATAAGAAAAGGGGTTAAAAAAACAATAGCGCAACATGCACTGCACGATAGGATTGACCCCTGGCAGATCGTCCAATGAAGTTGTTTCCTGGGTAGAAGTGATTGTTGGCAATCTCACTATGATGCACCGTATGATCTAGCTGAGAACGATGTTGCAGGAGAATGGGTATGCTACACTAGCATCCTAGCACAAAATAAAATTTCTACCGCATTCCAAAAGTGTTGGAGCAGCCTGGTCTAACGACGTTATATATGAGCCGATATAGTGGAAATGTGTAATGCCCCATAGTCCAAACAGTTCAAATTCACTCTGCACGATAAGCAAACCATACCTATCACCATCTCATTTAGGCCCCCTTTGGGAGCCAGGGAAAGACACGCCCTGGGTTCGCTCTGGGTTTTTCCTTCCCCATCCCATTTCTCACTACTGCATGGCACATGCTGATCCCTGTCGAAACTTTGTAGAGAAGGAAGAACAGCCGAACAGGGGAGCAACGCCCGCACGTCCTGCGTAGGGGAGCGACGCCCTGGGAAGCTGGGCCGGCCCCTCACGACGACGCGACCCACACCTTCGTTTTCTCGTTGCCATATTAGCGCCGGGGTTACGCCGCCCAGGAAAAGTGGCGGGATTTTCCAAACGAAGCCTTATGTTTTCGTCCTCACTTCGCGTAAAAGGATTAACTCGGGAATTGTGGGATAAACTCTATAAGCTTTATATGTTAGTCTAACCCACCCTAAACAACCAAGGCGTGACTAAACCCTCCACAAATATCTGACATGCTCATGGGCCACTACGGGCCAAATTCTAAACTGAGCCGGGTGTCACATACACCCCCCTTTAAAGGGCTTGCCATCCTCGTCAGTCCAACACACCCATAACCGGAAAAACGATCATCAGGAACGTTCCCTCTTAGCACATGACCGTATGCCCAGTGCCGGCATATGTGCATGCCGTGCGCACCGCAGAGCCTACACGCGCAATGAACTTCCATGTCCGTACCCCTGGCCCGCACATGCTCGTGGCCGCGAAGGTCGACTCTGATACCATTTATAACACCCCAGAGTCCAAACGGCTCAAATTCACTCTGCACGATGAGCGAACCACACCTACCACCATCCCACTTACGCTTTCGTCCTCGCTTCGCGTAAAAGGATTAACTTGGGTATAGTGTGATGAATTTTAAAAGTTTTATATGTTGGTATTTGATCTAGCCCACCATAAACAATCAAGGTGGGACTAAACCCCCCTCCCCCCACAAAATATCTCATTACATGCTCATAGGCCACTACGGGCCAAATTCCAAACTGAGCCGGACGTCGCAAAGTGGATGTATGTCCTTGCGCCTGAAGTAGTGACACAGCCACCCCCGCCTTGTTATCTGCCTCGCATTTGTATCAACACCGCATTATTTATAGTAGTGTCTCCTTAGAGCAACTCCAGCCCAACATGCAAATTGGGCTTCTATTTTTTTTCATTTGCATGCTAACCTATAAAAAGTAGAGATCAAAAATTGATTCCAACTCTGTTGGTATATTTAACGCACACAGAATGATCAAGAGATAAATCCGCAAGCGCACGGATACCATTTGTAGCTTTTTCACCTAAGAGTATTCCAAGGTATCGAATTTCCACGAGGAACGTGAAGTGATCTAGTAACGAATCAAGTGCGACCAAGGAATGAAAAGATAAATATGATAGAAAAGATAAATGTTTTTGTTGGGTAGAGAGGGGCTATCTAAGGTGATCTAGATAACTAAGAATCAAATTCACGATACTTGTCTACTTTGGAGCAACAGTACCTTTCCAACTCTCAAATAAGACTGGGAAGAAAGTAGCTGGGGAAGGCTGCCAAAAGCTCTACGAAACACTAACTCCGACGTGGTGGAATACGAAGACCAACAAAGCTGTCACCTCTGAAGGCTACCACAACTAACCGTAAGAATTAGGCGCAACCTCAGGTAAACTCTAGCCTAGACACCACGTCTACGCTATCGATTACTACTCTAACTACGCGCAATAACTAGAGCACTCAATACGAGCTAAGATCCCGTAAACTAAGTAAAGTAAGAACAAAACTTAATTAAATAGAAAACTTAAGAGTTACCAACTGAAGAACTTGAAGAAGATTCGTCTCCGTAGAGGTACAAAGTTGAGGAAGATCCGTCAAGCCGGCTCCTCATCTACTGTCTCCTCTCCTCTCTCCCTATTTTCTACTTTACAAGAGCTTGAGAGTCTATCCATTCGAGGGATGCCTCTACATCTCCATAATATGGTGCCCTAAACTATGGGGGTCTACCTCTTTATTTATATCCTAGAAAAGCCTTCCACCTCTTCTGAACAGGCGATGTGGGACTATTCTTCTATCGTTTGCTTGTTGGGCCAAACCGACTTCGGCAACGGTGGAGTTGTGAACCCTAAGGTGGTAGGAGGCCATCCGTCGAAGCGGGCCCCGATTGGGCTCTGGAGGGCGCCGGCCGGCCCCACCCTGTAGCAGGTGGGCCCCAGCTTCGGTGCGTCGCCTTCTGGTGCCTTCTAGAGTCTTCTAGTGTTGGTTTCGGTGTAGAATTGATATCTTTTGACTCCGGACTCCGAATATAGCAAATGATATGTCCGTTTCGATCGTCTCGACGAGCCCGTCGTAATGATGTAGTCCAATTCATTGTTTGAGATACTTCTATTCTGTGCAAAAATTGGGTATACCTGCAAAATGATCGAGAACAACACAACTCGTGGAACTCGTTAGAATCAAACCCTACAACTATGCTTTATGATTCTTTTCATGTTAATTTATGCAATAATTGATGGTATAAAATAGGCATTAAGGACCATCAACAAGTTCCCCCAAGCTTATCCTTTGCTAGTCCCTTAGCAAAGCCAAACTCAATGGATCGGGGAGTTCTTTGCTATATTTTCACTTCCAACAAGTACACGTACCTTCAAACAAAAATTCTCCTTTAAATTTGTAAATCATATTATTTATCATGGGGCTTATTGCTCTTACCTTGGATCTTGAGTAAGCGAAAGATAGAATGATCAAATCAAGTACTATATGTCTCTCGCTCTTTCACCTCACCTTTCTCTCAGGAGTTTTCATAATAATAATAATTAATTTTTTTTTTCAAAAGCTTAAAAATATATTGTTGTCAAATTAAACAAAGGATCCATAGAGAAAGTTGATCACACCATTGAATCGAGAAGTGCATGTGTATGGAAAATAAAGTTGGATTTTTTTTTAATTTATCACTCTCTTCTGTTTATTAGAGACACATGGCTATGAGGCTAATTCTACTATCGGGCACGTGCCCATTTTTTTTTTTATATTTATTTTTTTTGAGGTTCCGGACACTTGTCCCTTTTTATTTCCTCGGGATCTATCTTTTTGAGGTTTCGGACACTTGTCCTCGGATACTTTTATTTAGCCATATGTCTTCCAACAAACTTTTGAGAGGATAGCAAACAGATAATTATGAGTAATGGAATGTGTAAATGATCTCAATTCAATAGTATGATAACTTCACATAGGGTCAACAAAGTTTAATTTAACTCAATGCAATTATTAGTCATATTAATATTGGTAAATCTCCGGATCTTTAGTGTTGTTTAGAACAAGATAACAGTAGCTCAGATCTTCACATTATACCCACCGATTACTTAGACCTTGGATCAAGCATTTGCTACCCATGCATTTAATTTCATTATAAGACATTATTATTAATTGAGAGAACTCATGTTTAAAAGTAGGTCTTGGAAAGAAATTACAATAGAGCAACTAGTCATCATTTCCAAGATAAAATCTTATTGTTCTTGAGTTTTATCGACTCTTAACAAACTAGACCAAAGTATAAAAACTGTATGATCACACCTTAATAAATAACTAAAGTATCTTTATTTGATTTTAATGATCATTCATCTTTTTTATTTATTTTTTAATTAATGACTCACAAAAAGACTTGACAGACGTGGACCTTTATGTGCCCACATATTTTTTTGGAATTTTAAGACTATAAGATAGACTCAATAATCGCTTAGGTATACTTACCTGATAACTAGGGGATGCCCTCCCCCAAGCTAGATATTTGATTAGTCCTTGTTTATTCTTCTCAAACTGCCAAATCTGCTAGAACTCAAATAGACACAAAACTCGTGGAGCAGTATTAAGTGCTAGGCATATAAATTTTACTTTTCTAGAGTCTTGGTGATTGAATTCTCTCTTTTTTTTAGATAGGATCATTAAATTGTAGAAATTCAATCGGGTCTATTTCTTCTAAGTTTTCAGTTTCAAGGAATATTTTCAAACGTTGGCCATTTACCTTGAAGATGTTACCCGAGTCATCTTGAATTGTAATGGCTCCATGTGATGAGGTTTCAACTACCTTGAATGGTCCTTCCCATTTGCTTCTAAGTTTTCCATGACCAAAGAGTTTTACCCTTGAATTGAACAAACAATACCTTGTCCCCAGGTTTGAACTCCTTGTGCTTGATTCTCTTATCATGCCATCTTTTTTTGTTCTTTCTTTGTAAATCTTGGAATTATGATATGCCTTCTCTCTCCATTCTTCTAGCTCAGATATTTGCATTTGACGATTCTTGCCGGCCAAGATGGATATCCATATTCCATTTCTTGATTGCCCAAGTAGGCTTTGAATTCTAATTCAACGGGCAAGTGACATGTTTTACCATATACCGGTGATAAGGTGTCATGCCTATGGGTGTCTTGTATGCGATTCGATAAGCCCACGATTGCATCGAGAAAGCTTGTACTTCCATTTCTTGCCCATTTCATCCACGGTCTTTTGCGAGAATGTTTTTGATTTGCTTATTTGATGTTTCAGCTTGACCACTTGTCCGAGGGTGGTATGGAGTAGCAATGTTGTGTTTGACTCCATTTTACGCTAAGAACCGCCGGAATCTTTTATCAATAAAATGTGGTCCTCCATCACTTATGACCAGTCTAGGCATTCCAAAACGTGGAAATATTACTTCATTGAACATCTTCTTGGAGTGCTTGAGTCGGCAAACTCGACATGGTAATGCTTCTACCCATTTGGACACGTAGTCGATTGCTACCAAGATATATTACGCATCTCGACTTTGGGAGTGGTCCCATGAAATCAATTCCCCGGACATCAAATAATTCCACGGAGGTTGTTCGTGAGTGGCATCGCATCCCGAAAGTGTTGATGTTTCCATGTTTTCGGCATCGAGACATCTTCCGACAAACTCTTTCGTATCTTGATACATTTTCCGCTTTTCTTCTTTTGATAAGCTTGTATGTTTGGCGCTTTTCTCGTTTACTTCCCCGCACAAATAGTGAACACAAAAACTCGCGGGAATTCGGGTCGCTGTAAAACCCTATGTCTACTTTGGTGATCTCACATTTGCATCCTTTTCTACGGCTAGTTGACGTTGAATTAATACAATAGTGGCCGTCAACAACTCCCCAAAGCTTAAACTCTTTGCTGCGTCCATAGCAAAGAAAAACTAGAAAAGTTATTAAAAATATGTGTATGTTTAAGCCTTGTAGCCATCTTGGAGCAACTCTCTCTAAGTATACTGAGCAGACGAAATTCTCCTCCAAGATATGCAATAAGCGAAATAACTTTCAAACTCATATTACCTTGACTGTGGGGCTTATTAGCTCTTCCTTGAGGTCTTGAGCACTTGACGACGTAAAGCATCCCATTTAAGCACTATGTATCAAATTTTTGATTCCAACTATCATTCCCCGAGTTTTTTTGAGGTGCCAAATAAAACTCGAGCTTCCATGTAGCGCATACCTCAAGTCTCTCAAGATATCTAGTATTTGTGATTCTCACCATGCAAGATGATGATTGGTCCTTTCTTTTCATCCTATAACTAAAGCTGGCGTGGAGCTCATAGTATGAGAAACTGAAAAGAGCAAACTTGCAATGCATGTGTGTTGTTAAGTCAAACAAAGGGATCCATGGAAAAATGAGTCATGCGCTTAAATCAAGATGTATAGGTGCATGGATATGGTGTGGATATATGGAAACCTAATTTCTACTCAGGCTCTTTTGAATACTTTCTCTCCATTGAAAGGCGCCGGAGGTTATGAGCTATCTTTTTCTTTCTTTTTTTTTCTTTTCGGGGAGTCGGGTATCTAGTACCCATTATTTTGCATTGGGACACTTGTCCATCTTCTTTTCTTTTTTCCCCTTTCTCTCTTTTTTTTTTTAAATATCTTTTTGCATAGCTCATAGCACTCCTTTTTGGCATTGATGGAATTAGAGAGATAACATAGGAACATGGAGCATTATTGGGTGGCTAACCTATTGGGGAATATTTTTGGGTTTCCTCCCAGCATAGGAGAAAAACATTTTTGAAAATGGATGTAGGTGGAATGGCATGCTTGTTGCGCCCTACCCAAAGGTAGAGTAGTGCATATGGATGTGGATCTTGATTCAAGAGCATGACAAATTTCTCACCCGGGGTCACAAAGGTTGACAAAACTCCTCAATACAAGACAAGCGGCATATATGCGGGAAGTTTAACTAGCCTATCTCATCATGTTTGGCTCTGGTGGGGATGTAAGCTTTGTCATATAGGAACTCATCATGTTTTTGCATTTTTCAAAAATAAATCTCTAGAACTTTACGTCACTTAGAACAAGATAGATAGCGACTCAGGACTTTTCTCAATCTTATCAATCAAAATTTACCTAGACTTAGTTCAAGCATATGCAACCCACAAGTTTGGGGCTCAGAGCAAAATCTCATGTATCAAAACAGTTGAGCTAAAACTTGGGAAAAACTTTTTGTCTACAAACTCTAGGCATTTAGGAGGTGTTGTAATGAGGCTGACTTATCATCAATTCAATTCAATCATTTAAAAGCTTCCCCTTTTTATTATTTCTGAGCAGACAAATGTGCATTTTATTTGATTTTTTCATTTTTCAAAGACTCAAAACTATAAAACTCAAAAAAGACTCACAAAGACTCTTAAAAAACATGGACCTTCATGTGCCCACATTTTTTTTGGTATTTTTAGGTTTTCTTAAGATACTATGTGTGAACCCTTCATGTGCTCACATATTTTGGTGACATTTTTCAATTTTATGAGTCACCGATAATCAGCGTAGGGGTACACTACCGGGTACCTAAAGGGGTTGCCTTCCCCCCCTCGCTGGTTGTTGTCGTGGTTGAGCATTGAAGCCGGCGATCTTCATGGAGCCTTGTAAGAGGCCGGTGTGTAGCCAAGAACCTTCATCTTCCAACAAGAAGTTGCTTCCTTTACATAGTGGTTAGTATGTGTGCAAGAAGGCGCTTCAAGTGATGATGATGATGATTCTTAGGTGGACTAGCTCTCGCAGACATCCTTGCAGCACACATCTCACGAGGAACACCAAAACTCGAGAATGGATTAGGGTAAATGGTTAATGGTTAGCCGCTCGAGATTAGTTGTTGTGAGAGGTTTTCAAAAGTTATTACGGTGCATTCAAAGCAAAACAAGATGCTCAATGATTATTTTGGATTTTTATCCAAACAAAATCAAAAATATGTATTCTAATTTTATTTTTTTTATGCCACCACAGTGAACACTCCTTTAGCTTGCGCTATAGGCATGTCACATGGGGCTTTGATGTTTTTCAAATGTTTTTGTGGTTTCTATAGAGATGATAAAAACTAACTATGAATTAAAAGTGTAAGAAAAATAAATGGATAACTACCATTGTTACCTTATGGCAAGGGTTCGGGGTTTAAAGTCCTCAGGACAAGACTTCTTGTCGTCTTCACTCCAGGGTGCTTTATCGCGGATCCGAGGATAGGGACCTCAATGTTGGACCTCCCGGGGTGATGATGACCTCAGTTGAGGAGGTTATCTTTTCTTTCCATACCTTCATAGGCTGTGCCTTCGGTGCTGTAGTTTGTGGTTCTTTTGATTTCTCCTCCTCAACATTGCTCTTTTTGAGAGCGATTCCGCTACCGTCTCCTCTTGAACTGGGTAAAAGCCGCTAATCCGGGAAGTTATAATCCTTTAAAATAAATAAATAAGTATCTTCTCCTTCGGAATTTAAATGGACTGCTTTGATCCATTGTAAATGATCGCGTTGGTGGTCTTTGAGGAACGCCTTCCGCGTATCTCATCTTCTTCCCATGTCCGATTATCATGAAGTCGTCGGGACGTGGTCCTAGATCTTGACCATGATGTCTTTGCTACTCCCTGCGGAAATCTCGTCGTATTGGCCGGGCCCGGTGTGAGGCTGCATATAGGTAGGGATACGGGGCAGGTGTATCGAATAATAGATCATATACCTTTTTGACATTATGTCAGATAGATCGATCCTTTTTGGACATTTGTAGAATGAGCATTGTCCAATGGTGCAATCAATGGTCGGGCGTGTTCGATCCTCTTTCTTGGTTAAGAATGGTGAAGCTAAGAGGTGGTGTTTGTACCAACAGCCTTGACTACTTGGACTTGCTTTTCACTTGTCTTCGTTCTTGTTCTTTCTCTTCCCATTGGAATTCCTCTCTGGTTCCTTCACTTATTGGCTTGATCGGCAAACTTCTGCTCAAGGGTCTTGTTCTTGCCCATGATGGTGAAACAAATCTTGGCACCGCCCGTAGATGATTGTACCTTTGTAGCGCCTGAGGAATGGTGGGTCGGTGAATGATTGGACTCTTGAGATCTTTGCCGGTATCCAAGACTACAAAGTCTCCAGGGACATATGATCTCCCGATTCGTATGCACACGTCATCTAAGATTCCTTTAGGGTACTTGATCGCCTGGTTCTAAAGTTGCAAACACATATCTATGTACAACAAAAAAGGTGCCCATAGAAAGATGTGGTCAAAATTATCTTAGGCATGATGTTGACACCGGGCGCCTAGATCATGAGCATAACCGAAGTCATCATTTGCCCAATAGAGATGGGAATCACAGGTCTCCCCTCGATCTCCTCTTTGGTGGTGGCATGGAGTCATCCTTCCATCCCGATGATGCTTCAACGTAGTAACTTTGATAACGCATCAAGATTCACTCTCGGGCTTAAAGTTGCCCCGAATCTTACCTTCGATTGGTCGGTGAACAAAGGGCCGCCGAGACTAGTTGTTGTTCTATCATTTTATTGAAGCTAAAGCTGGTTCTTAACAACAGAGGTAAAGCTATCCATTTTGAGGTTTATGTTTTCTAGTTATTTTATCATTGATGCTACCTTCCTAGATAAAGTCTCCATAATTTTTATTTTGGTTGGAGATCACTTCTCTAAAAGCGGCGGTGAGCATAGTTATTGTAATTATTGCCTTGAAAGTTACCTTGGAACCTTGGTAGTTGGGCTTATTCGGTTCCATCCTTGATTGGAGGACGATAGTTGTTGTTGTTGTTGATGTTCACGCCCTCACGGGTCTCAGGACGCCTATTATTGCCTCGAAAGTGTCCCATATTGCCACACACTTCACAAGTCATGCATGTATCACACGCGCGATGTGACATCCTCAAGCCTCGCTTGACTTGTCTCCAAATTTTCATGAGCAAGCTCTTATCTTAAGTACAAAGTATGTCTACCTCCTGAGTCGGTGTATATTCCTCCAATTTTAAGGTGGTTACTATCATTCCAATCTTGATTGGAGGCCATCTTCTCCATAAGAGCAAGTAGTTGTGGTATGGTCGCTGACATAAATGCAATCCAAACCATATAATAACAACAACATTGTTAAGTGGTGCTATCAAGCCCATGATAGAAAGTTGCGTCAAGAGCCAATTTCCATCCCATGATGAGTATTATTCTCGATATGTGTAATCTTGAAAGCCGCTCCCCATGCCTCAGGACCGACATTCATCATGTTGTTATCGAAACTCGAGATATCTTCTCCCCTCTTAGGGCACTTGTCTTGCCCATAGAAAAGAACCTTGCTAGAAAAGTTATAGAGCACTTGTCCCAAGTTGTATGGTTTTTCCTTTGTTGGCGAGAACTATTGTTTTTTCTTGCCTTTCCCGTAATAGTGTAGAATAAACGTATTTGTTTAACGTATCCTTGGTACATCCTTCTCAAATTTTGAAAGTGGTAAAATCTCCGTAAAGTGTTGGAGATGAGCACTTGCATCTTCATGTGCTTTCCCACGTAACGTATATTGGCTTGCACCATGGTGATAAGCAAGAGCCGCTTGACTAATCCTAGCCTCCCAAATTCGACGGGTCCAAGGCGGATGTTGTTGGTGTTCGAGCCAGAATCCCGCTAGCGCATTCTTATCGCCCATTTCTTTGAAAGCTGGTGCTAAGTTGCCCTCTTGTTGCTCTTCTTCCTCTCTTTGTAGGAGCTGTTCCTCCAAAGAACTAACCTTAGCAAAGGTGTCCCTGATGGAAGATTCACAAAGTGATGCCCCTCACTTGCCGGAATTTCTTTTCTTCAAAAGAGTTTCTCTCGATTTTCAACGAAGTTATCCTCGCGCATCAAAACCACTCATTCATTACCCTCGCATAAGATTTTCACAGATAGAAAACAATAAAGGTGTTTCCCCGCATTGGAGTAGGGTCTATGGTTTTCTATCTCATTAGTTTGTTAGGTCTATCGCTATCCTTTTTAATTTGCCAATTGCAACGGCAGCCAAAAAATGCTTGTTGACACTGGCACGTTATTCTAATAACGACGCCAAAAAAATGCTAAAATAAGACCGCCACTAGAATGCCAAGTTGTCATCCCCAAAGATAACACCAAGAGGTGTGGTATTAAATCATGCCACCATCTAGAATATAGAAATGTATCCGCAAGCCGCCATTTATCAAATACCATTGTAGCATTTTACCGAAAGTATTACGGGTTGTCATTTATATTTTTCCCAAAGGAAGGTCTACATGGTCGCGGTAAAGCGCTGTAGTGTTGACCTAGGTGTGTAATGAATAGGCATAACCATGTCCCCTACTCAATGTAGTAAGTCACAAGGATAAATGATAAGATAGTATATAATCATCAAGATAAAACAGATAGAGACTCCTAGCTATATATCATTAGGTTGCCAGTAGAACATCACATATATATATATTCCCCGCTATTCAGTAGCTACATGTCAATGTATATTATGGTTAGTGCAATACACCTAGTAATCATGGCTATGTTGGGCATTACATTTATTCATAGTGTATATACCAAGGAGAGGTTTGAGAACATAGCTCGCCTCTTCCGGCCGTGATACAAGCCCTAATGTGTCTATATAAACGGGTTCGGATTACATAGGACTCGCAACAGAATGTCACACCCGCCGATCTACCAACCCGGCCTATAGGGTGTATCTCGGCAGATAAACAAAGGTATAAGCACCACGCTATTATATCTTTTTCACCACCCAATGATCAATTAGATGAGTGGCGCCTAACTCATGGATAAACATAATGTTAATCTAGCTATACTAAGCATATAACCATAGTAGACAAAGAACATAACTATGAATATGAGTAAATTAATTCATCAATTCAATTGTAAGAATCATATAACTATACAAATGAAAAGAGAACAAAGGCGTAGAGAGTAAGAATTATACCAAACTAAAGTTTGATGGCTCCTCTAATTCAAGCCGCTTGCCTCTAGTTCTAATCTAGCCATTCAGGCCCTAGCCAAGGAGCTCTAATTAGGTTTCTGGCCGATGATCGACTTCAATGAGAATGAATGAATGGGGGCCTTCCTCCCCTGGGTGCCTCTCCTTTTATAGCCCCTCGCTTACGATCGTGAGCCACCTGATCAAACCCCATATTGATCTGCGTGGCTAGGATTTCGATCCTCAAAGATCTGCGGAGCGAACCGGGCAATCGACCCGAGGAGCCGTACCGCACGTATCGGGTCTACAGTATCGACCGCCACCGCCTCGGTGGCCTTCGCCCCTACCGCGTGGTGCCTTCTCGCCTCTT
>JADLZL010001082.1:0-11526 GCA_015844335.1 Chrysopogon serrulatus
CTAATCACGTGATTTCCAGCCTTCCTGTTACGCTAATCCAGCCTTCTGTTACGCTTAATCACGTGATTTCCTGCCTTCCTGTTACGCTAATCACGCAACCAGCACATCGAGGGAACGTTGTCCGGGACCATCACAGGACTGCATGTAGTTCGCCAGAATCACCGCTGAAATTCTGGGAGGGCTGCCTTCCCTGTCATTTGACGTAGCCTTCCCTATAAAGGAACGATATATGCGGAGTGAACCATATATACAGGGACGTGCCCAGCCACTGCGATCCTTCGTACCGTATCTCTCGTCACCACCATCTGTCGCCGCCGTCCAGGGCACGCCGAACTCCGGTCGAGTCCGTCGTCGTCGTCGTCGAGAAGGAGCCAGTGAGCTCGATATTAGAGTACGCCAAGGTCCACGAAGGCTGCGCCACGCCGAAGCTCTGAGTCGAGCCGCGCCTGTCGCCGTGTCTCATCTCTAGCAGACGGCGTCACGCCGAGGACAACGCCACGCCGAGGCGCCATCAACACGTGCCGCCACCTCCACCAGCAGCACGGCCGTCTAGGTTCGACCTCTCCATCCTCCTGCTCCGTCCTTACTCCTTACCCGTCCTGCAACTCGACGCTGCTCTGTCATCTCTGTCGTCTACCCTCTTGTGCTTGTGCCGAGTCCGGCCTAACCTAGGGAAGCAGGTGCGCACACTCGCCGGAACGGGTCCTGCCAACGCCGTGCACTGGGTGCCGCCACAGCTCCTAGACCCTAACCCTAAGCTCAGCGGTACCACGCCTCTGCTGCAGCAGTCGCGTCCCAGCCCTCCGCTTTGACTTCGCGTCGCATGACGGCGTCACCGCGTGCGGCTGCGGCCCGAATCCCATGGTCGTATTTCCGCAGACCTCCTCATCAGCCGGCAGTGCGCAGCTGCGCTGCCTTCCCTCCATCCCTCAATTCAGTTTATCAGCTATAGGGCCTCCTCGTGGCCTGCAGTTGCAGACTTGCAGTAATGCAGTTGCGGCAGTTTGTCATTCGGTGTTTGTTTGATTTACAAGTCGTTAACTTTAATTTGTTGCAGGTTATATGTTTCATTTGGCGGCCTGCACTTGCACTTTCAGAAGCCAATAGCTGATCCATTAATTAATTATTTAATTCATCAAGAGAACAACCGAGAATACTCAAGCTGCTGGTAATTTGTTCTATTGCAGGCTTGCAGTAATGCAATTACAGCAGTTTCAGTCATTTAGTGTTTGTTTGATTTACAAGCGATAACTTTAATTTGCTGCAGGTAATTTGTTTGATTTGGCGGCCGTCACTTGCACTTTCAGAAGCCAATAGCTGATCCATTAATTAATTATTTAATTAATTCATCAATACAACAACCGAGAGACCTGTTTCGTACTCAGGCTGAAGGCACTACAGGTATTTTTGTTCTAAATTTAAGTCATTCCATATTCTGACATGTTCTAATTTCTAAATTTGAAATTCAATATAGTATCTTTTTTTTACTATGTTAGATGTTGTCTAACTTAATATAGTACTCTATTATCTACGTGCGTGCATGCATGCTTGTGCCAAAAGTAGTGATGCCTGTCAAAGTGTCCATACCCGACCAGTGCCTTTGTTTTCCACAGAAGAATAAACATGTGTGCAAGTGTACCATTTTTTTTTAAAAAATGTATAGAGAAAACTTAGCTTGCTGCATATAGTTTTCAGAAATCTGGTTGTGGCTGCTCATTGTTAATTACTGACTATTAATGTTTCATGGAGGTTATATGCTACATGTGACAATTAGCTATGATATGATTCATTATTGGTCCCCACAAAATTGATTTATGTGGAGTGTTTAGAGAATTTGTAGATAATGGAAACACCAGTAAAAATAGCATAATCTATCTGGTTAGTCATTAGTCTGCATTCTGTCCATATATAAAAAGTGCCTTTGTGATGCATTCGTTGTTGCTCTTATTGCTACTTGGTTACAACGAATACAACTGGCAGAAGATGATTAGACCGAGGACCCAACCCTAACTTAAGCTAATTGTGGTTATTTGTATTCAAATCTGATTTGCTTTTATTTTGTGTTCAGTTTCAGCACAATGAGACCTATGCAAAATACTGAAAGTCGTACACCATTTAAAGACTTCACAAACTTTACCAATGAAGGTAATGGTTTATACACACGTACATATATGCTTTCACTTGTATTATTTATGAGATATTAAGTAAATATGTATCAACTTATTATCGAACAGGTGATCAGACAACATCAAATTCACAAGCGCAAGTTGATGAACGTGCACAACGTAAAAGGGATAGAGAAAAGGCACGGCGTGCAGCAATGACACAAGAAGAAAGGGACAAAAAAAATAAGAAACGTAAAAAGAAAAAATATCAAAAAAAGGCGGAAACTAAACTAGGTGCTCGGTCGCAAGGTCCACCTCAAACAAATTTTGACAGTTAAATACTAATTATCTTTTTTATTGTTTGTGAATGATGCCACCTACTTGCATTAGTCATTTGTTCACTTATTTGTTGTGTAATTATGTTGTAGCAGTTGGAGTTGAATCAGCTATAGAAAACAATGAGGGCTATGAAGATAGCGACTGGCTACATCGAAACAACTCATACAGACCCATGCAAATTGATAAAGAAAACACATGTACTATTTTGGTTTTTTTGTTTCAATACTTAATATTTTTCTTGTGTTTGTATGGTGCCGAGGCTAAGGTTAATATCTCTACAAATAAAAAGAGCAAAGAGCTGAGATTTTTCTTCGTGCGGTAAACAGCTCCGGCCCGACGTCGTTCTGCCCCTTTGTGCGGTAAAAGTTTGGCGCCGGCAGGTGGGACCTCATGCGGTTCTCTCCCTCACTTCCAGTTTTCCCGACGTCGCAGAAGATTTTATTCCCATACCAGCATGCGCCACGCGGTTCTCAACTTGGCAAGGCTACGTAATTGACTCACCTTGCCCGGGTCGGTGTTTTTTCAATCGTCAAACTCACGCACACGGCACAAATGCCGGCCACAATCCCTCTCGCCCACCGCTGCCATTGACGCCGAATGCCTAGGGAGATCGCCGGCCGCCACCACGATCTTCTCCTTTTGCTTACCGTCAGGCTCACCCGCCAGGGATCGCCGTTGGCGGCGACCACACCGGCCGTCACCAGGATCGCCCATCCAGTGCGTGGACCATTGCCGATCTACACCGTATACGTTCTGGCGTCGTCTTCCGTCTGGTGCAGTCACCATGGACCATTGATTTTGACAAAGACCTGCACTGCACCTTCTAAGATCCAGGTTTTGCCTCTTTGCCTAACCATTTGCATGCTAGGCTGGCAGCATGCCGCTACACGCATAGCACGAGCGAGGGAGCTGGGAACCAGCCAAGCCGGTTGGCAGCGATGTAGCGATTTAATTCGTCTTGTTCTTTCTTCTTGGGTATCTAGGCGCTGCCACCATTACGCACACAATGTCTCCGGCCACTACACGCCCGGTCTGCAGGTCAGGGCCTCACGGGCTCCAGGCAGTTCATGGTGCCTTGCATGGACAATGCGCTGATCTCGTCATCCAGTTCAAGCAAGGCGTAGTAGTATCTGCTGATGCTTTTGTGATCATTATCTCTGTAGATCTTTTGCTCTCTTTCCTTTACAATGTCCTTCGGACAATATCTCTTGATTTTTGGTGTCTCCTTGATGCTGCATTCGCATGACTTTGGTTTTTGGGATCTTTTGAAAAGCTAAACACTGTAAATGGTGTAACTTAGTACTTGAGATTACTTGTAAATTTAGAATGGCCGTATTATACTGACTATCTTGAAGGTATTAGAAACTGTGAAATTTGTTTAGCATGAAATGCATCTGTCATACTATACTGTAGTAAAAAATCTTGTGTCTTGCTTTAAATTTCAGATGATAATTCACTCAAGTAGGGCTGAGCGCTTACCAAAAGAAAACCATATTTTAGGTGTAATTTTCAGAACTAAGTTAAAGTGTACTAAAAATATAGTACAGTGGGTCATATTTTGACTACTATAGGAAAAGTTACATCTAGAAGCCTACAACAAACTCAAAACTTTTTATCCAAATTGACCATGGTTAACCGAAACAAAAATAGAAAACTCTCAATAACTTCACCTCCCTAAATCATTGCCTTATTAGTTGAGCTTGACCAAGACTACTTTGCTTTGATTCCCTGAAGTAGTACTTTGCATGCAATAATCCATGTACAGGGCCAATGATTTAGAAGGCATTTGTGTTTATAATTATGTAAATGCAGAGCACAAGGAAAGAGTCAATGGTTTTGAGGAACTTTAATTTTTGGGACCGGTTGTAGTTCGGTTGAAATTTTAATGTGTCAATGGTTTTGAGCATTTTAGAAACTATAGCTGCAAATGAGAATTGGATCGAGCAAAAGGAACTGACAGTCAGCAAGTGATAGCTTTAAAAGCTATTAATAAGAATTGTAAGCACAGATAAGAAAGAATTATGTATAGTTGTGTGTTATTGCTTAACAGAGTGTGTAGCGATTAGCATTGCATACTCCCTAACTATGGTTCACAGTAAACAGCATAAAGGCCACGGCACCATTATCTTTCTAAATGGTTGCTATGCTTCTTAATCTCTCGTAGGTAGGTGCTAGAAAGTTTACATAGTGAGTGCACCAGCAGATTCAGACAAACATGAATGGTCCTTGTAGGCAAACATTGTGTGGTCGCATGATTGTGCAAGTATATATATAGTTTCAGGGCCATTTTTTCAGTTTGAGCACAATTACAAAGATTCATATATGAAATATGCAGATTACCTATTGCAAGAACAGAACTAGAGAGAGAGAGAGAGAGAGCATGTAAATTTATGTGTACCTTGATTTTATTGGTGGCATTCATTTTTCCTAATTGGGAGAACGAATAAATGGTTGTACTCAGAATTTAAACATGGTTAAATCTCCATTCCAGTTACTAATTAGCAGAAATTTGAGTGCACCCCTAGGCAAAGCAGTAGCTGTTCAGGCATTTTTGGCATGGATAAGTTTCAAGAGGAAACAACAATAAACAATACCTAAAATCCAGGTAATATTACCAAACTAAGAAATATTATTATAGGCTGGTTCAGAGTGCACAACAACAAATAAATGCTCCTGTCGAGGCACTATAGATGATTAGGTTAATTTCAGTTTTAGGGTGGTCCAATTTTGTTGTGGGTTGAATGATTTCTTTCAGAGTTCTGATTTCATTGTCTATGTTATGTCTGTATTGAAGCGAAAGCAGTGGCATTCTGATTTCAATGTCTGTTCGGGCAGATTCTTCTCTTCTTTGTCTCATGCTGCATCTCTTGTACGACATTGGCATTAGGTGACCAGCACTCACGGTGATTTTTGAAGCACTCAGTCCAATTCCGGTGATTAGGTGATGTCACTATGCACTGTTTCATAAATACCCCATAGTTTTCATAATTTGTCTATGGTAGTAGGCACATGTTTATGGTATTGTGCATGGCCTATGATCTATGTCTATTTTGTAATTTGCAATTATGCACTTGAATGATCCTTTTTTAATTTAAGAAGATGGCATCTATGGAGCAGTACAAGTCATACTTCAGTATTGCTCATCTACTAAGAATGGTGATTTCACTCGTAGATCATTTCAACTTACAAGCCATACTTCAGTATTACCACAGACCGTCACTGTGGCCTTGCCATCACCGGGCTGGACGTATGTGTGTGAAGATGATTTGCATGAATAACTGTCCGGATCTTTTGTTTGGGAATGGAAATGTTTAGCTGTTCAGATTTACAACCTCATTTTCCATTCCCTCATCATAAATCCATCATATTTTCTTAATCTGCTATGGAAAAATATATTTTTAGACAAAGAGTGGTCAAATTGCATATTGGAGATGACTTCTTGGCAGGTGCTTTATGAGGAAGGAGGTTACATAGAAATCGAGGTGAGTTCTCATGCACACACTTGAATGCACTAGCAGAGTTTGTTCCCATTGCTGTAATAGCCATTCAATTTGATTTGCACTTTTGAGTTCAATTGCAACCTTGCAATAGCCAATTTAATTAGGTATTTTGCTTCAATCACAAAATAGATGTTGAAGTGTGGTTTCTCAGAAAATTAGTAGCAGACTTTAATGTATGGATGATTAATTGGTAGCTATGATATAACTTAGAGAAAATAGTTAATGGTGGATATCCATCCAATGATCTGATCTGTGTAGCTTGCTCATCTTGTTGAGTTTGCTCATTAGAGGCTCAATTATTGTGTGAGCAGAGTTTTCTGCGGTATAGATTTTTTTTGCCTCGCCTATTGTTTTGTGACTTTGGAAAAATTTCAATACTATAATCTAAATCCTTTATTCATTTTGTATAGGAAGTGAACCACATCAATATTGTAAGATCTGCTACGGCACGTCTTTCATTCCCTTTTACATTGCATGTGTACTAGCCATTATTATGATAGATCACATATTTATGATAGAGGAAAACAACTCTCAGGCTCAAGTTTTTCGCTACGGCATCGTCATGGCCAGATCCTTTGCACAGATCCTGTGCACCTACTGGAAATAGAATTTTGACCTTTAATTCCTTTTTTGTTCTATCCCTCTCCATTCGTTCTGAAAATTAGATAGCTCCACACCAAGGCCACCACTCTCAGGCTCAAGTTTCAGTTAGTTCAGATTCCAGATAGAGGCAAACAACTGCAAGGTAAAGAAAAACTCATGAGATCTCTTTCTAGATCTCTTTCTAAGTGCCACATGTCGGTATGAATAGGTAGGCATACACAATTGTGCTTCAGGTAGAATAAACAGGGAATTAGGAGGTGAAATGCCCAACCTATTAATTGATTGACGTTAGCTCTCTTTTATACTTATCATAAGGAACGATGGACATATGTATGCAAAAGAAATTTTTGGCGAGATTGATATCATTAGTTTGTGCAAATTAACACATTTATCCATTTGATATTAACTTATTTGTTCTAAATGTTGGCCAAGTCCAATGGCAGTTATAAGACATGGTGAGACTTTTCCATTTGTGCCTGAATCGTTTCTTTTGCAAAGTATGTATCCTACAGACTCTTCAGATCATCAATCGACAAAGGGCGGTGGTGATTCAGACTTGTGATCTACATAGGCCAAGTTTTTTGTTTTCACTCATCTGTTTGCCTTTTATGCACAGGTTCTTTTGTTGTTTTTATGATTAATTTGTAAATATTAACTTTAGTTCATCTTATGTAGTTATGCTCAGGAAGCATAAAAATATAGTTGTTTCTACTACGAATCTGGTTGTGTTATTATATTGACATGTCTATTGAGTCTACATAGCAATTGTGGTTCACTAGGGAGCTTGGAGGCAACCTGACCAAAAAAAGAAAAATAACCTCGGCGGCAAGGGAGAGGATAATGGTGCACACACGACCGATGAGTTATGGGAAGTGTCACCTGTCAGATCTTGATTGACGGGGATAAGGCTAAACACAGACTAACCACTATCACTTTTTGAATGAATTAGCGAACACTTGTTTCTGTTTACTTCTCACCATTAATCAATGCATGCACAATGAATTGGTGAGAACTTCGTATTAGTAACGTCATAAACATATGTTCAAAGATTGTTTTCTTTTCTGCCAAGTGTGCCAACATAACATTATCTTAGTAGCATCAAGGTCTATACGGTAGAGTTTGTCGACTTGCGACGCTGTACTCTCACTGACTGTTAATTTCACGAGCTTTGATTTTGGGATTAAATGTCACTTCAATTTTATTTCACGGTATTGTTATCTTATCGTGTGATCCGTATGTTTTTATTATACTAGGTAGCATGCCCGTGCGTTGCTACGGGACATCAATTTTTGATCTAACAACACATAAATTGCACGATAAGATAACAATATCATAAATTTAAATACCATTATTAGAGTGACATTTAGTCGTAAAGATAAATATCGTGAAATTAATACAGCCACATAATAATGGTATCGCATCTCACATTCTCTAAGATATAGACTTTTCTGTGATGCATCTAAGATAATGCTTTACATCGACAAGAAGATATCTCCGATAACCATTTTTTCGTGCGCCAATACATCCACAAATAAGTTCCGTCGCATCTCCACACCATCCTGAGTATATATGTAAAAAATAGATTAGTATCCGTAACATGGCTAACAATGCGTGTCTTGAAAAATCTACCACAAAAACTTAAAAATGAATGATGTTATACTCACCGCATAAATATGTGCGCTTTTAGGATGATTCCACGCAGACATATACTGCAGAATAAGATATCCACTCGAGTATCTACGGCAAGGTTCTCTATGATGAATGTTATAAAGACATAACCAAGTGGCAACCAACAGGTCAAAAGTTACTGAAAGAAGCATGGCAATGCAAACTGCACCAATTAATTACAACCCAGTGATTTCTAACTGAAACCAAATAAATAGAGTATGATCAATCTATCACCCACTGAAGGCTAGAACTCACGGTGGGTTCTAGAAAATTTATATCTACAGTTCGGATGCTTAAATTTATATTTACAGTCTTTATTACCCTCCTAATTGTTATTTGGTACTTTTCGCAGGCTAGCAATTTCAATTTTAAAAAATATAATAAACCAATATAAAATATGGAACCACCAAATGTTTCCATCATCCTACAAAGATGACTACTGTAGTCAATACCTAAGATATATAGGCATAAAAAAATTGTTTATATAAAATTGGTTAGCTAATATTAATAACAGTCCCATTTGCTTATATTATTTGTTTTTCCCACTTATTGTAGGCCACGATTTTCAGATGATGTGTCATTGATGTACTCAGATTACCCAGATCTTACTGATTAGTTTGCTCAGTAATTAATATATGATACAACACATGAAATAATTGAGAAAAGCAACATGGGGAGCTCCCTGAAAGATACATTAAAATAATGGTCAAGCAAAATAGTTGCGCGTGCAGTGAACTTTACTAAATAGCTTTACAAATATTCCTTCAACTGATAAATCAAATACAAAAAAAACCCTACAAAAGAGCACCATTTTGTTCAATCCTATTGCATGGCCATTCTCTGTTAAACTAATTCTCTATCCAAACTAATTTGTCATTTGCTCAGATGTAAATATATACCTATCCAAATCACTTGTTGTCTGCTGTTCTTGTAAACAATGTATCAAAAATCCAATTGGCAAGTCTGCTATACCTGGTTGGTTGACAAGCAAGTCTGAAATTGCTCAATTGGAAAACAAAAATTAAGTGAAACACTACTGGTCATCTAATCAAGATTCTTACCGTCAATAAATAGGTCTATAATATTAGTTTCCCTATAACAGCACATATTTCATATTTCAAAGCCTGAACCAGTGATTTAACAAAGGCACTTTTTATATATGGACAGAATGCGGACTAATGACTAACCAGATAGATTGTGTTATTTTTACTGGTGTTTCTATTATCTACAAATTCTCCAAACACTCCACACAAATCAATTTTGTGGGAGACCAATAATGAATCATATCATAGCTAATTGTCACATGTAGTATATAACCTCCATGAAACATTAATAGTCAGTAATTAACAATGAGCAGCCACAACCAGATTTCTAAAAACTATATGCAGCAAGCTAAGTTTTCTATTAAAAAAAAGAAAATAAATTATGTTTTCTCTATACATTTTTTTTTTTTTTAAAAATGGTACACTTGCACACAGGTTTATTCTACTGTGGAAAAAAATGCACTGGTCAGGTATGGATACTTTTGACAGGCATCAAATATTTACCTAAAAGGTGTTTAGGTCCCTGAACTCAACTTCCTCTGTTTCCCTTTGCCTAACAAAAAAATATTACACACACTAAGTTCAGGATACAAAAAAGAAATCGGTAACCCTTTCTTCACAGAACATCAATGATCAAATTTTGCATAAATGAGGTATGTACAGTGAAGAAAGTAACTATTCAGAGAATGGCAATTTTTATCATGAAGCACCCATTTTTATCATGTCTATAGTACCCATCAGATTCATGGTTAGTGAATCTATTTTGTAAACAAGATTCATGCGTTGCAAGAGAAAAAAATCAACCAATGGAATTTTATTAGCAACTTCAGGAATAATATGCCTCATTGGGTATCAGTGTGTAACATTAATCTAGACATGGTAATGCATTATTCAAACATTCTATCATGGTAATGAATTAGTTAACAATTTGACTGATGAGGTCTACCAATAAATTATCATGGATGTACAGTAACCATCACATCCACGTTTAGTTAATCTAATTTGTTCCCTGTGCTGCATGACATGTGTGCCGAACTGCTTGCATGGTACTGTGTACTCCTTGCATGTTTGCCTCTGTACGTGATTGCTTAGTGAACATAGGCCATCTCCGGTGGAGGTGGCATCACAGGTTGCGGCGCTGCGGTACAGGCGATCTCCACGGTGAATGCACGGCCCACACATGACAGCTGTAGCAAAGTGGTGGATGTGATGGTCTAGGTTTCGGCAATGGCGGCGCCCAGCGCGGCGGCGGCGGCGCCCAGCGCGACGGCGGCGGCGGCGCCAACCTATGTCGGCACAAGCACAGGAAGAAGGGCACGAGATGGCGGCGCCGTGTCCATGTCGCAGGATGGAGCAGGAGGAGAGGCCGAGAGGTCAGACCTGGACGATGAGGATTACGACGGCGCGGTGTCGAGTCGCATGACGGACAACGTTCCCTCGACGTGCTGGTTATCGGCGATGAAGGCTCGGTGCAACGATGTTCCCTCGACGTGCTGCTTGGCGGCGGCGAAGGCTCGGTGCGACGGCCGGTGGTGGTGCTGGTGGAGTTGGCGGCCGGCCGGTGGTGCTGGTGGCGGTGGAGATCGGCGCTGGTGTGGAGGTGGGTGTGGTGGCGTGGCGTGGCCGTGGAGATTGGAGCTGCTGGGGAGTCGGATATCGGCGCTGGTTTCCGTGGGAGAGGAGACGCACGGAAGGAGGAGATATGAGAGTATATGGGAGTATCGTGTAGTTCCGTGAGAGGCAAGTAGGATTGTGACAGGAATATTGTGATGATCCTTCCATTCATGGCATCTGCATGCGTGCGATTTGAATATGCCGGTGTAGAAAGTGTTTGATTTCAGGAGCTCTTAGCTGCGTGATTAGCGTAACAGGAAGGCAGGAAATCACGTGCAGAGAGATTTTCTATATTTGCCATGACGTGAAGATGAGAGGAAGACAGGGATCGCATGGAAAGGGAGTGGCAGCACCAAAAAAGTTACCGCACCAAAAATTGTCTCCTCTTTGTTCTTTTTATTTGTAGAGAAAAGTTAAGTTGTCCCGTAGCAACGCACGGGCATGCTACCTAGTATCGTTAAAAACTGCAAACCGAACCTGAAAGATAGTTTTTGATTTTGGCTTGGGTTTTTGTTTTGTAGAAGATCGGTGTTCCACTATATCTTTTGGCTGATCATGTAAGCCGACCGATAAGATAATTTGACTAATTTCTTTGTGAGAGAAAAATCTTTGTTCGAGCGGTTGTTAATTAAGTCTGGTTGATAATAATAATAA